>VZTV01061202.1:170-22347 GCA_013400875.1 Anhinga rufa
CTGCAGGTTTCCCTGGAGCAGTGCACGAGGATCCACTGTAGCCATGCACACCCTTGAGGTGGTTGGTCTCCTGGTTGTCATCTCGTGAGGCAGCTAAGGCACCTTTGTCACTGCTCTGGTTGGCCTGGCTTATTCCTCTGTTGTATGTGATGGCACTAGCATTGCCACTTTGGCCCCCACCCCCCGAGTCCCTCAGTTTAAAGCCCTCCTCACCAAGTTGGCCAGCCTGCTGCCAAAGATTCCCTTGCCCCTTTCCACAGGTATTTGTGCAGGGCTGTCAATGACTTACCTCTATAGGGCCATGCACTCTCTCAGGATGTTCAGCAAGGAGGGCTGGGAAGGTTGACGGCAGCAAGAGCTCCCTGATGGCGACTGCTTTAACAAGTAGAGTGGCAGAGTCAGAAGGGATAATGATGTAGTAGGAATGCACCACGATGTTCCAGTTTGGACTAGCATTCTGTGGCTCACGTTTGGCCAAAAGCATCCACTTCCTTTTCTAAATGGCAAAAGCCAAAACCAATGTGAACAACGGGCAATAGCCACTTCCTTCAGCACTTTCACTGTAGGGGCTGCTATGTTCAGAAGCAGAGACATTCATACACATCAGAATATGAACACCATTCTGCATTATGGTTGAGGATAGTATGTTGTTTGTTTGTTTGTTTGTTTCCTAATTGAATGCAAGCCAATTTTTAAGAAAAACATCCAGTTTTGCTTTATGACTTGTCAGTAATGGAAAGTCCTCCACATCCCATGCCTTGGCTAATTATTTTCACAAAGATGCACGTCTAATTCCAACCCTGACTTTTGCATTTTATACCTCCAAACTAAGCTAGAGAGTCTTCTCTAAGATTTAATATGCTCTAGCATCTTTGCAGTGGATGCATTGGCTGGAAGGATTTACAAGCCCATGAGATGAAGCTGCAGCTTTTGAAACATGTTTTCTGGTGCAGGCTAGACAGATCTTATTAGATGTGCACTAACTATTCCTCTCTATGGCAATCCCTCCCCATGAGACTGCAATTTTCACACACTTACCAGAAGACTATGACATAGAGCATGGAAGTTGTGCTGGTTTATCTCCAGTTCATCCCAGTCTAGCTGCCAGCAGCTTGTGGGCTTGATGATGAAAGGCAGGCCATACAGTACAGACTCACAGACCCCTTCAGACTTCAGAGCCCTGCAAATATACAGCTCATATAAGTGAAGCACAGCCAACATGAAACCAGCAAGACCATCTACCAGGAGATGACTAGCTCAAGTGGCTATGGCAGTTATCAGCTGCAATACTGCTACAAGCACTTAATGTCTGTACTGCTGTGGCCCGTCACAATGAAACCTTGCAGAAAAGTCCAATTGCAGTGAAGAGGCTTTCTTGCTGATTTCCAGATTCCCTTGTATCTGTGTTGACAAGAGCATGCCTAGAAGCAAATCCAGTCTTCATACATTTTGTATACAAAACGGATTGTTAATCTGGCCTCTTGGGCAATAGCTCACCCAGGCAATTACATCTCTTCCTAAGTGATTTTTGCTGGATCCTGGTTCTCTTTGAAGTGAAAAGGGAAACTGACATGTGCTCTACTCCTGCACAGAGCCAACATCCCACCACAAACACTGCTACAGACTCCATAGTGCTTGACACTGCCTGTCCGTAGTACACTTCTGCTTCATGGCAGGGCTTTATTAAGTAGTTTCAGTGCTTTGGCTGTGGGCCGTTTATGCACAATTACTGTGTTCTTTAGCTACTGGCAGATGAGAATCATTTTAAGAACAACTGTATTGTTCAGAAATTACACAAAATTTTCCCTATGAATAAACCTCAGAAAAGACACTAAAGAGCATTACTCTTCTTGTTATGCTCTGGGCTTACCAGCCATAGACTGCTGATGGGAAAGCGAATAAATTCTTATGTAAAGTCACACAGCACTATGAGGCTTTGCTTGCTTTTTTACTACTAGTCAACTAGTTATCTCAGGCTCTGACATCCAATTAATTGCTGTGGCCTCATTAAGTAGTGAAAGAACAGTAGATGTATTTATAGAGCAATGGCTGTAATCTACAGAACTTCATACTGGAGGGAAAGAACTGTTGCATGAATAACATCTATGGTGTTACACTCATAAAGTGCTAGTGTCATGGTAACACCATTTTTGACTCTGCGCTCCTGTCTGCATGTGTGGGATGTGCTGTTCCATAACACTAAGCGTTACAGGGGTTGAGGGTATCTTACGTCAGAATTTTGCTAACTAGCACTTTGAGTCCTCCAGCACTTCATGGTGATGTTACTAGGTCCTAGTTGAAATCGCACAGAAAGAGTGAAGGTTGCTATTATACCAGCCTTCCAGTTACCAAGCACAAAGCACATAACACTTACTTTACAACCCGGAGTTTATACAGCACTGTAGCCGGCCAGGCTGCCATCTGGCAGGGTGAATTCAGATCTGCTGCTCTCACGGTACCATCAACTGTCCCAGAAAGTAGAGCTGGGTCGAGCAATCTCTCCTGCAAATCGCACTTCAGGCACACTAGGAGAAGGAGATTGGTTTAGATTGCTGGAAATGGCAATGTTTAGCACATGACATGCTCAAAGCACTTACTAAGTTAATATTTTCTAGCAACAGCAACTATTAAGGGAAAAACAACACTAAAGCCTGTGACACAAGGCAAGAGTCTATCCCCATTTTACACAGAGGGGGAAATACCACATGTTTGGCATGTTAATGAAACAATGGTTGGTCGGTAACTGGGCAGACAAATTCCAGTTTTGGTGATGAGTGGCCAGCTATAGAGGGAGCAGAAGCTCGATTCCCAGTGCCATACTGGGTTCAGGGCCACACATTTCCTGCCAGCTTTTCTATCTGTGTTTGTGGAGAAACCCAGCACACTGATGATACTAACTCTGGTATAATATGATATATAGCTGCATACAGTTTCTCTGGCCTTCTACAGATTTCTGGAATGTGGGAAAGTGAAAAAACCCAACTGCAGTGTAACTTGGTTTGTCTTGCTAGCTATAATAAAACCATGCATCAAGTATGAAATTCAATGTTATGATGAAGGAAATCCACCTTTAACAAAACATCATAATTGCCTGTGCTGGTCTGGAGGCTGTTACGGAAGCTACTACATAAATAAAAAGTCACACCAGGCTTTCTGATCTGCTTGCTATGGAAGATATCTGCAAAAGCCACCAGCAACTTTCTATGAGCTTTACTTCCAGTCTGGAACTGGCCTGTGGATCACCAGAAGGAAACAAGTGTGCTTCTGCTGTGATGGCAATGGGAAGTTGCATGTGAGTTCCATATTGGAGCGGCATATAGTACCGTATTGGAGAAGCATGGAAAGAGGATTGCCAGAACTGCATGTGCAGATTCCCATGGCAGTGCAATGGTGACAATACAGTTAACAACAATTTACAGGAAACACCTATGTCTGCTGTAGCTGTTGGTGTTTTCAGTGCTCACCCAAGGATGGATTAGGGATTTAGACTTAGACTAGTAAAGGAAAAAAATTACATATTCCTTATAAATTTTCCCATGTGTTATTATAACTGTTGGCAGCTCCAGGTAGAACATTAGCTATTTTAGTGCTAAATCAATGGATATAAATACAAGCCAAGTCACTTTGTAAGACAGCCTTTATTTAAATGCAGCTCTGGCACAGACTTTTTGTATCAAACGCAAGGAACACATTTTTTAGGGCTATACAACTGAGCCAGAAGGTCCTTGGCCCTCAGTATGTAAGGCCCCTTTTACCTTGACCAAGTGGCTGTAAATTCACATACTCTTCAAGGCACATTTTTGCTGTAGACTGGAAATTAATTATAGCATCAGCAGCCACAGGACATGGTAGCAACCTAGAAGTATTCTAAGCAAATGGCCCCTCTTAGCCTGAGAAAACAGAAACTCCAGACAGCTTTCAAAGTCACCCAGAGACCTTACTTGGGTCTCTAAATGTGAGGGAACAGGCCCATAGGACAGGCCTGGATAATCTTTAAGGCTGTGGGATTTAGGAGCACCCTGGACTTCGCCTGCTCACGCAGGGGGGTTGGACAAGATGATCTCTCGAGGTCCCTTCCAACCCCTACCATTCTGTGATTCTGCAGAGGGGGAGAGAAAATTAAATACTTAGGGTGGTCTTGGGTGCACTGGCATGGCTGAAGCCTCCTGATGGAAGGAGGAGATGGAGTTGTTCGCTCTCTGTGCCATAGTCATGTAGCCATGTTTTAAACAGCATCTCCAAGCTGATGACATTGTCCTCTACAGTTTGCACACTGATGTCCATTCCCAGGATTTCAATATCTGCAGGAAAATAAGGTGAAAAAGCACAAATATTTTCAGCCATAGAAAAGAACACTTGCATTTTTCCACTACACTATGCCTCCTTAGTCCTTCAAGTGCTTTCACATAGAAGTGCTTCAGAAGCCATTACCATGCAAATCACAGCACAGCACTGTGATCCCAGGCCTTCTAAAAGGACATTGCTAGAAGCTGAGCTGCTCCACAGGCCACACCGACACCCATCTCATCAATGGGGTGGGTGGACTGGCTACTACTGTCTTCAGAGGACTAGCTGTGACTAATGCAAACCATCCTCTGCTGTGGTCATCTTGGCAGTGGCCTCAGAGACTCTTCTCACAATTTTAAACCATCTCCTCCTTTTCCTAAGCAAGGGACACCGGCTATGTGGTGCTATGAGAAATGAGAGAGACTGCAAAACTGAAATGCTATGCTAAGCTAATGGGGAATTTTGTAGTCATGATGGAAAAGTACTACTCCTCATACAGAAGATGAACGTTACTTTGCAATATGGCCCCATGACTAGAATCATAGAATGTCCTGAGTTGGAAGGGGCCCACAAGGATCATCGAGTCAACTCCTGTCCCTGCACAGGACAACCCCAAATTCACACCATGGCTCTGAGGGCATTGTCCAAGTGCTTCTTGAATATCACCAAGCTTGGTGCTGTGACTGCCTCTCTGGGGAGCCTGTTCCAGTGCTCCACCACCCTGTGGGGGAAGAGGCTTTTCCTAATATCCAACCTAAACCTCCCCTGGCACATCTTCCTGCCATTCCCTTGGGTCCTGTCGTTGGTCACCAGAGAGAAGAGATCAGCGCCTGCCCCTCCTCCTCCTCCCCTTGTGAGGAAGCTGCAGCCCGCCATGAGCTCTGCCCTCAGCCTCCTCTTCTCCAGGCTGAGCAAACCAAGGGGCTTCAGCCGCTCCTCATACGGTTTCACCTCTAAACCCTTCACCCACTTCGTGGCCCTCCTCTGGACACTCTCTAGTAGCTTTGTATCCTTAATGTCCTGTGGTGCCCAACACTGCACCCAGCGCTCGAGGCGAGGCCGCCCCAGTGCAGGGCAGAGGGACAATCCCCTCCCTCATTGCTAGTCTCACTAAATTGCTAACCATACTCAAGGTGTGTTTAAAGGAGCAGCTAGTCACAGACCTGAGAGGAACAGAAGCAAAACTGGATCTCACCAACACAGAGGACATGTTTCAACACGTTACTGTTGAAGCGCTACTTGGTAATACAGCAATCCCACAGTAGAACATCCTTGCAGATACAGCAACAGTCAAAACTATCCACCAACATTACATTTCATTTCAAACAAGTGAAATACATAAAATTTAGAGACTTGTTAAAAAGAAATTAAAAAGAGAAAGTAAAAATGCTTTCAAGGACATAGCAAGTATTTAAGCTACAAAGTTGGAGGTGCAGAGCAAATGTATATGATCTAGCAAGAACATTTAGGAATGGAGAAATGTAGGCTGGGCAGCAGAGCTATGGAGGTCATAAACAAGATTAAATCCTTGCAACCCCCCCACCCCCCCAATAATAACTCAAAGTTGCATCCAAATGAGAAGCTAGCATGAAGTCTAGCAGATTAAATAAATTTAAAGAAAATAAAGTAGGTAAAAGTGAAACCTGTCCCAAATTTGATGAACAATTTGCAAAATGCATAACAGATGTAATATAGCCATTTGTAAACACAGAAGGAACAGACAGCCTGGTAGCATTAATAGGTTCACCATGCAGCTAGGATGTGAAACAGGTATTCTGAGAAGATGAATACATAGCAGAAATAGCCTTTTTTTCCCCCAATGTGTTTACAGGCCAGCTGGGGACTAAAATACAGTGCTACATCCATCTACAATGAGAAATATTTTCTTTATGCATTAGTATTTATAGTTTGCAAAAATGACACTTTGTAGCTGCTCCTACATTAAAAAAAAAAAGAGAAGTTAATTAATCTCCCTCTACATGGCAAGTAATCTAGGGCTAATATAATTACTGTAATTCTTCAAATGGTCTGCAACTTGCAGATGCACTTTTTGTAGTATGGCCATCACAGCAGGGCATATTTTCTAGTTGTCTCTACCTTCCGGCCTTGAGGAAGGCATTGAGATCATGTAGGCTGTGCCTCTGCAGCAAAGTAGAATCAACTCCTACTTACAACGGGAACTCCTGCACACTGTCCTTGCTACTGAAAGCCTTTCCTTCTTAATGTCTGGTCTGACTGTCTTTGGTTGCAAGGACATTTAATTTAATTTTTTTATTTAGTTTTTTTTCCCCAGTTCTTCCCAAATGTGTATAGTAAACTGATTATTCCCTTAGTTTTATAGCAGCTTTTAAAAATGTATCTTAAGACTGCTACCATGTCTTATCCCAGTCTTTTGTGATGCTTATGGGAATATGAGTTTCTCCCCTCTACGAGGAGCAATGCTGGAGGATACTCTGGTGGAAGGGAAGAATGTCCTGCTTCTCTCTGGAGACTGCTCCTCATGAACAGAGCTATTACCACTGTCAGTCACTTGCCCTGGTGCTATGAGTCTTGCTCTCATTTCCATGCAGAATGCAGTGATGCACCTGGAGAGCCTGCTGGTTGTGTTTCAGCTGTGATGCACTCCCTACATTTTTTAGGCTTAGGTTTCTCTCTGGGATATGCACTGAAGATGGCATTAACAGTTCAGAAGACAAAGCACCAGGAAATGCATGTGATTTACTTTGACAAATAGTGTATGCACAGGTGACCAGGGGAATTATCTGTGTTTTGAGAGACAGTGTTTTGGGGCTGGTAAATGTTTCAGTCCTTTCCTCAGTAAATATTTTCCTATTTTTTAATTTTCTCTTCTGTAAAGTATGTAGCCACTTACACATCTTAAGCTGGCACAATATATGGCAATTGTAAAAAGAAATTCACTGCATTCATTGCTGTCCATTCTTAGGAAGAACAGGTTGGGATGCCGACATCTACTGTGCGATGGGTCTTAAAATAACTGGAGAGCTGATATGCAGAGCCATTTATTGGTCAGCAGTCTGCAGAGTGATATAGAAAAAGGTTCACTGCAACTTGCAGAAGATGGGTATATGTTCATAAAAAATGTGTTAGTGCTTTATCTTCGGTGCTTGGTTTTTGTCTTCCCAAACCAGAAATAGATAGGGCCCATATCTAAATCACATACAGATATTAACCTTCATTAGCAAATGGTCTGGCAATGCTCAGATGCTTTAAGTGTTTGTAATGGGGTAGGGGCAAGAAAGAGATAATAAAAATTCTCATGTTATCAATTAGAGGCCAGTCCACTGCATCCTATCAATTACTCCCATACACGATTCCCACCAAAAATGCTGTATGCATTGCTCTCTTTATGGGATTTATACTGCATCATGATCTCTTCTCCAGTCTGCAGTCTGGCAAGCCCTAATGTTTTATTATTAAAGAAACATTGCAGATTTAGTGTCTGTCCCACAGAGGAGCTGCTTTGCAGTTTTGGAAAAGCAATCCTTGTGGCTTGTCACATGGTTTTTCTTTATCTAGAAATGTACTCTCCCAAGGAGGTTGCTTCTGTGAAGAAAACAGCAAGCATTTTTCATCCATGACAGGTTGTTCTTAACACGTTCAAAGCTATTCTAAGACTTGCCAGCTATGGAGCTTCAAAATGTTGGAATCTTTTCTAGCCGTATTAACCTGGAAATGAGCCTATGACAGGGGATATTCTGATCCTGTCTTCCTTCTTTCAGTACCACAGGAAACGGTAAATGTATGTTGCTTCCCCCCCNCCGCTATGGTAAATGAGAGAGGACATTTTCTGGGTGAGCTGAAAATCAGATGCTTTCTCAGGATGCAGATTTTGCATCTCCAGATCTTCTTGGCTTTGGAAGAAGCAATTTGTAGTCTAGTACTATGTGACTATAAAATAGCACAGATAACATTCATTAATGGTCCAGTAGTAACCCTTGCAGTGGATTAGGAGCTCACTGCAGTATAAGCAAGGCAATGAGATGATCTAAGCCTTGAAGGTCCTACAGTCCAACAGAAGATCCAAAAGAAGGAAGCTGGGTAATACCAAATACTCCATAGGAGTCTAAGAAGAAAATGCAAGCTTCTCACTGAATTGTCCACAAGAGTGTCTTGAAATAATGCAATACAAGTCCATTTTATCTGGCAAGATAATCAGGTGACATGTCTCCCTGAAAGCCTGAGCCAAGTGTCACAGCTGCTACCTCCCTAATGGCTAAACCTCCGACTTGTTGTCTTTGCCTTCCCCAGTGCAAGTATCTCTCTTGAATATGATACTCAGCAACATATTCAACACTATAAGTATTTTTTCTTGCATAAATGGAAACTTCTAGCCTTGACCAGATATTTAACAAGCCCAGTTTAATAAGGCTGTTTCTATGTATCTGGCATTTGCCAAAGATGACTGCTTCATAGAGACAGGGAACAACTGCAAAAATGTGCCCCAAACCCTGTTTTTTTCCTCATGTTCATTAATTAGAATTTGTCTTACATCCTTAATTTTCACTTCCAAAAATCCTTAGAGAGTGGGGGCAGGAGGAGGGAGAAAAGCTAAGTATTCCATTCCAATGACTATATCTCAATATAGGTTTGTTACTCACATAAATGGTCTGCAGATCTACAGGACTTCTTTAAGATGAAAGAGATTATAGACCCTATAGCACAGATTTGCAACTTAAGTGAAAACAGTATCACTTTTTCTTTTCCCAGGGTAGTGTGATCCCAGACCAGTTTCCTGATATTGAACAGTTTTGATGGAGGAATGGAATGGAGGGGAGGGATTTAGGACTGTTTCTTTCAATAACAGTGGTTCATACAGTACATGAAATTACAATTTTAGTTGTTTCTGGAAATTTTGGCAACTTCTTTCATTCCAGTATGCCCTGAATACCAAGTCATAATTGTTAACCAAGTCTCAGAGCTTCCAAACATCCTTTTATCTAAAAAAGAAAAAAATAACCAAACTTGCATTTATTCCAGTATTTTTATACTAATATAGAATATTAGAATATTAAGATATAATATTAGAATATTATAGAATATTAATCAGTACATAGAATATGTAATAAACATATTCTATGTTTAGAAGATCACAGAAGATCTGAACAGAAACATGATTTATAAACATAGTTCCCAGCTCCTTAATTCTTAATTTAGCTGTTTTCCTGTGGTATGGCTTTTATATATACATATATATGTCCAATAATCTCAGTTTTGTTATCAAAGTCTTAAAACAACAACTGTGTTATAAGCATCAGAAAGCAAGGGATTGTTTTTCCCTATCGCACTGTGATAGTAGTTCTCAAGCAATAGAACATCTCTTGCTGTATTTGCTGAAACAATTTTGTTACCTGTTGCAAGTTTCTTCAGTGAAGCAGATTCTGCCACTTTGAAAGCAAGTTTTTGTGATGCTTTTCAATGTCATTTAAGAGAATTATGCTGTGCTATTAAAACACAATAAAGGCAAAGCCTTGTTTCCTATTCAATCACTCTGTGTTTCAGCATCAGCCGTTCTTGGAAATCCCACATCCTACATGGGATTTCCAGTAAGATTATTCTTTTTTTTTTTTCCTTTTCCTAATATATTTAGTCTGTGCCATTTTGAAGGTTGCTAAATTAATAGAGTTTGGTTTAAATACACATATGATGTTCACCACTACCTAACTCATACTGTAAACATTTTTGCAAACTGTGCTTAAAATTTCGCTTTCATGTCCCCTTAAATAGTGTAACCACACATAGTGAAAGAAATTATTGGCTCGTTTTTGAGGTTTGGAGAGAATAAAACTCAGCACTACTGTAGCATGCAGAAGAACTGCCTGACTGCACTAAGGTTGCACCTGAGTACTTAGCTATTACTTCCTTTCAGGGAGTCTACCAGTAAAAAAACTTGGGTCCTTGGGTGAAAAAAAATAATCTAGTAATAATCAAGAGCTACAGCTTTTCATTGTTAGAGTCAGTCCACATTTCTATTGCTTCCCAACTTGGCATTCATGCTAATGGTCGCTGTTGCTGGTCTATGACAGAGTTTTCCCCATCTTATTTCTTTACCTTAAAACTAGATGTCTTGCTAAAGGTTCTTGATTCTCCAGAAACTGTGGGCTTGATTCAGAAATCTAATAAAAATGTATCCCCGTGCTATAAAGGGAAGAAAATTAGATTGTATTCCTGAAGTCTGTCAGTATTTAAAAGACAAAACAAAAAATCCTTTACTCCAGTTGTGTAATGGCCAAGAGAGTTATCTCCCAGAGGAAATATGACACACAGTCTGTTAAAAAGAAAATATTCATGCATCCAAGTTAACTGGGGAAGAAAGGTGAAACAGAAAACAGACCATTCTGGTCTATTCTACCAAGGTCCAGGTCAGTCATAACAGGCAGATGGTGGATGTATTTATGGAAGACAGGTAAAGCTAGGAAAACAGCATGTTCCTGTTCTCCTTGAAATCAGGAATCGTTGAATATTAAGTCAGGAGAGAAAAAAAACCTTGATTTTAAGTATGTTTTAACAGACATGAGGTCCAGCAGCTGGGACAGCAAAAAGAGGCAGAAGCATACGATGGTACAAAGACTTTTCATGAAACCTAGTCAGAAAATATTTCCATTATCATTTGTATGCATGGAGACCATTAACTGTTAAGACCTCAAAAAGGATGATAGGGCCAACCAAGAACAGAACTCAAACTCTATCAATCTAACATTAAAGCCCTAGAGCAGGTCAGAAGAGATTTTGAGAGCAATTTACCAAAGCCATTACAAATAGGTTAATTTTTTTCAAGCTAATCAGATTAATAACATTTTAAGATCTCTGAGCTAGAGCTATATAAAACAATAACAGAAAAATAAATTGGAAACTGTCATTTGCTTCCAATAAACTGAGATGGAGAAGGTACAAAATTAATTTCTCGGGCAGAAGATTTAGAAAGAGATGATGTTTCGATGTGCTACAAATATAAATGCAGGATGCAATGTCCATTTATTGGGTGAAAGGGCTACACAACTTCACTTTTAAAAACAATATGGTGGAGTTTTGCAGGCTGTAAAGCAGTCCTGTGCCCAAGAGGCACACAGCATCTCCTGTTTTGTGGTGTCTAGTTTTCCAAGGCTTCCCCGCAGGGTTCTGTGCAGCACCAGCTTGATGCAAAGTCCTGACAATAATCCTCCTCGCTTGAGGAGCCACCATTTGCAGCTACCCAAAATACTGCCCTCTTCCCATATGGACAAGATTGGTGCTTTTAATTAATACCTCAGCCTTGGAGCTGTAGGCAACAGTTCCTTCCACAATTTAGTAACTTGTGGTTTTAGTGCAGTTTTGGCATATTAAATTAATTCTGAAGTCACATCAGAGTAACAGAACCTTATTCCTCTTCCTTAGGAATCACTGTTCCCAGTGTTAGAGGTAAAGGTGCTGGTCAGAAAGAGAAGATGCTCCCTTTCTCCAGCCAAGCAGTTCTACCTGCAGAAATGAGCACTCTCCCCGAGGCCTCTTCAAACAGGCAGAGTCCAGAATAACCAGCAATGTGTCATTGAGGGAGACTGCCCCTTCAGGGTAGGAAGCTTTTAACGGCTAGTAAGAGGGTTGATATACCTCTAAGTGCTTGATTATACAACTTAGTGATTGATTTGTTCTGCCACAAGATTAGTGGGATGCAGAGGCAGCAGGGAGAGCAGTCATCCTCTGTAGCAAGATGCATCTACTCAGTGGTGTGCTGCAGATGGGGGAAAACCAGTGTAAACTCCTGCTATTTAGCAGTCATTTTATCAGCCTTGAGAAAGAGCTGAAATAACTGAGCAGATTTGGAAGTTAGGTAAAACAAAATACAGAAATGAAAGTTGCAGTTATAGCAGCATTGCAACATACAGGCTTCTACCACTGAACTGCTGTGCTATTGGACTTTTGATCACCATGTGGCTGGTTTATTTAGAGTCTGCTCAGCACCTTTTGCTTTGAAACAAAAAAGGCTCAAAACAGGAATTTCTGTTTCTGACTTTCTCCTTACAGGCTGCCCAGAGAGGTTGTGGAGTCTCCTTCCCTGGAGACATTCAAAACCTGCCTGGACGCAATCCTGTGCACCCTGCTCTAGGTGTGCCTGCTCAAGCAGGGGGGTTGGACAAGATGATCTCCAGAGGCCCCTTCCAATCCCTACCATTCTGCAATTCTGTCACTATGGCTTAAATTCTCACTGCTGAAAACTGTTAGATTAAGAGATGAGCTCTTCAGCAATATGGCCAGGAAAAATAATAGAATGGTTTGGGTTGGAAGGGACCTTTAGAGGGCATCTAGTACAACCCCCCTGCAGTGAGCAGGGACATCCCCAACCAGAGCAGGTTGCTCAGAGCCCCGTCCAACCTGACCTGGAATGTTTCCAGGGATGGGACATTGACCCCCTCTCTGGGCAGCCTGGGCCAGTGTCTCACCACCCTCATTCTAAAAAATGTCTTCCTTGTATCCAGTCTAAACCTACCCTCCTTTAGTTTAAAACCGTTACCCTTTGTCCTGTCACAACAGGCCTTGCTAAAGAGGTTGCCCCCATCCTTCCTATAGTCCCCCTTTAAGTACTGGAAAGCCACAATAAGGTCTCCCCACAGCCTTCTCTTCTCCAGGCTGAACAACCCCAACTCTCTCAGCCTGTCTTCACAGGAGAGGTGCTCCAGCCCCTTGATCATTCAAGGTCTGGGGAGTACTCGCTCTTTCACTAATGGAGCATGTGGCCAGGTGTGCGAGGGACAGGGCAAAAGGGAATCTGCATTTCACCTAAACATTCCCAGTCCCTACTCTGCCAAGTAACCAGAAATTTGCTACTGCAACCAGTAAAGAAGAAAAACAGCTAGAGACAGTTAAGGCAACAACATCCAACACTCAGTAAAAACATTATAATTGCTAGTAACAGGTCTTACACTAATTTGCAAGGTATCAGGACTCAGGTTTTTAAGCTTGTTATCAACTTGTGAGAACTTGCAGTGTGAACCAGGGCTTGCTACCAGGTGTCTTGTTGATGGGGAGTTTAAGTGTCATCAGTAAAGGCCTTTATAATGGAGACCTGGCTTAGAAAAGAGAGCCTTCAGGGCTACAGAGAGCTCATTGATGTGCAATTACTGATTACTAAAGAAGTACCACCTTAAAAGCTTAAGAAAAACTGCTCTAACCATAGAGAAAAGAAGCAATAGCTAAGCAAGGACAATATCAGTGACAAAAAAAAACCAAAATAGCTAATTAACAGAGTAAGTACCTGACTTAGTCTGGGAAAGTAACTCTTCCTAGCATTGTGCAATATGTAGTCTGGGGGAAAGGGCTAAAGGCTAAGAACTGTCTAGAAACCAAACATCTTGTAAAAGGACAAGATCTCGAGTTGGTGAGGGGGAAGAGAGGGTTATCTCTGTAGGATCGTTGAAACTGTAAATGGGCTATCTGCTTCTCCTTCCCTCCCTTCTGCCTGTCTGCCTGCTTCTCTCTCCCCTGACTATCCACATCAAGGATTCTGGTTGCCTCTGCCTGCACCTTTTGATCAATCAGTCAATTGACCAGGGTGATGTTCAGCAGTATGTGTATATGTGTGTCTGACAGTGTGTTACTCCCATAAACTCTATGCATTTTTCTCTTTAATCCCTCAGTAAAACATTACACATTAAGGCAATTGTAGGTAATATCAAGAGATGCAGTAATATATGGAGCCTATATGTTAACTTTACCCAAATGTGATAAAGCCCTAGAGAAGTGCTGTGGTACAAACAAATACAAACTTTTTGCTGTTCCTCCAGGCACAGTAGTTCCCACTTACATGAGTAACAGTAAATGACACAAAGTGGCCTATATTGGATCAAAGCAAGAACTAGTGGTTGTTGTGCTGTCCAAAGCCATAACTTCCCTGAGTACCCTGTCTGTATTATACTCACAGTTGCTGCTGGGCTCTTCTGCTGGCATGTACTGTTCCATGTCCTCAGGTTCCAGAAAGTCTCTCTTCAAAACCTCAATGACTTGTATTCTTCGTAGACTCACAAGGTCTACATCCTTTAACTTCTTTTCCAGCTGCTTTACCACTTCTTTGCTGGGCTGGCTAGTCAAAATTGTGATCTGAAACACAAATCAGAGTGTGCAAGAGCTGCCTCTACCATAATCCTCTCTTGATAGGTGACGATGCCTGGTCTGTTTGAATAGCACAGGTCCCATTATGGAGAGAAATCTTGCTAAAATAGCTCATCTAATCAAAAGCAGATTTAAAATAATTTTTTGAGCTTTGCCTTATATTTAAGCCAATATGAAATGGACTGAGAGGCTCACTGTAGGAACACCAACAGGTTTTGTGCCACTGCTGGAAGAAGATGGAACCATGCGCGACTTTCTTATATTCTATGCTTTGCACTTGCAGTCAGTGAGCCTGTGTGTGCATAGGAGGGACTTTGCCTGAGACTTTCTGAGGGACAAAGCACCGCTTCCCATCACTGCATCCATTATAGTTCAAGCAGACTAAATTTGGCCTTCTCACTTGACGGCTGAATGGGAATTTTTTTTTTTTTTTAAAGAAGTATATAGTCTATCCTAAAGATGTTTCTTAAGAGACCAATGGCAGGTGTGATTCATACCTACCGGTTTTGATGTAATACTAAGCAAGTGACTGCAAGAGTTTCTTCATCACTGACAATCAGCATCAGTTTCTAGAAACATGTCAGGCATGTTTGACACCAGCTTCTACCTTCAAAGAGTAGTTAGATAAGAAAGTTTTGAATTCTGACCTTGCCTGATATTTAGTGATGGTGAAGTACTGAGCCTTCTCAGCACATCTGCTCATTGCTCCAAAGGACTATTTAATAACTCTAAATAAAAGACAAGGTATATTTTAGGTAAGGCTGCTAACAGTTGTTCTGTAGGGAGCATCTGGGGCAACTTAATGGTAGACCTCCACAAATTAGTTCTACTACAAAGATATTGGAGAGTGCCAACAGAAATGACAGTTCAAGGGTTAGGGATTTTTTTTTGGGGGGGGGGGGGGGGGGCAGGGCAGGAGGCAGGGAGTATACCTCCTCCATCCAGATTTATCCTTAATGTTTATCTATGAGCTATTCAGATTGAAGTGGTAATTATGATCTCCTTTATGAACTGGCAAAAGTAGATAATAGGAACTGTTCTGGACTTGAGTGGAACAGAACCATCTAAAGATACTATTATTCTTTTATACAGCTATGGAGAGAGCACTTCCTACAGTAGTACACCTTAATTTCATGACAACCTTTAGGTTATGTGATGGATGCTCATCCGCACACCCACAAAGGACAACAGAGACACAGTGACAGGCAGAAGAGCCCAAGTGATGCCCCGTCCTGCCTACCGCCCTCAGCCCATCGAAGGCTAGTGTTTGCCTCTAAGTTACTATTATAATGTGCTCCTTTTGGGAACTAATAAAAATGGCTAACAGGGACTGTTCTTGAGCTGGGGGTAGCTGAACTGTCTAAAAGATATCATTATATTTTTTGCAGAAATATAGACGCTGATGCACCTTTATTTCATCAAAACCATAGCTGCATTACATCTGTAGCCTATCATCTCCAATTTACCCTTTTCACAACCTGAGTCATGCTAGCACATGCTGGTCAGAGACCAGGAGAAATATTTTACCACGTACAAAACCTGAGGTAGCTACTCTGACTTCCCTTTGTATTACCACAGTTTCTAGATATAACACCTTCATGCCATTATACTTCCTAATCTGACAAAAAATGTGCTACTGGTGACTTGAAAAACGCTTTTCATCCTGTTGCAGGTTGACCACATTTCCTGCCCTGTAGCTGCTTGCTGAGACTTAGCTTCGCTGATGCTGGTGTTTTTTTCCCCTCTGAAGTCAGGATCTCGGAAGAGTAAGCATTTTCAATACTTTAAACAAATATTTGGGTTTTAAATGATTGCAGGCTGTAACAAAGTCTGCCTCCTATGCTTACTAGTCATCTAGGAATATTCTTGCCTCTTTGTGGTTTAACTGTTAGGAAAATGCACATTTGCCTAAAGACTACATCTGATTTGCACAAGCAAAATGTCAGTGGTGCTCTTGTACTATAAACACCAGCAATCGTGGTCTTATGCTAAAGAGACTGTACTTCTAATATAACCGTAATGTCTCCTTAAGCACTTGTGTTTCTGCTAGCTCACATGTGAGCACACTGCATCAACAGCTTCCAACATACTATGTTTCTTCATCCTACTGCTGCTCATAGTCCTGTCCGGTCCTTCCTGCCTCTTTGTGCTGAGCTGCAGCAGGCCTGTGCCCGGCTGTCCTGCAGCGTGCTCCACTGCTGCTCCATTTTTGCCTGTGGTTTTACCCGCAGTTTTGCCTGCGGCACGGCGGCAGTGGGATGGTGCCACAGGTGGTACGGCGGCCGGGTGTTCCTGGTGCACAGCTCCAGAGTGATGTCCTCCAAATGGAAGGAAGCATGTGGAAAGCTTTTTTTGGTTTCACTTGTATTGCTTTAGAAGCATAACAGCCAAAGCAAAAAAGAGCACCTCTTTCAGAAGAGAAGGCTTCACAAACAGAAATGGTAGCTTTGCTGAGACAAGCCAGTGCATCTCAGTGAGAGGTCTGGCCCCTTGCTGGCTGCCTTTACTCCTCCTGTCCAGCTCTGCCCAGCTCCCTCTGCTACGCATCTTCCCCCTGCTGAAGGATTTCACAGATAGTGATCTTACTTGTTCCTAATTATTTACTCCTCAGTTGTTTACTGACTGTAATTATATGCCTATAACTTGCTGTTCCAGCCAGCACCATGGGTTACTGTATCTCAGTAATAGGGCCACAGAGATGTCAGTTTGGCAATCGGTCATTGATGCATCAAAGTGACATACAAACCATTAAATTTTGATGAATAACAAACACTCCAGTTAAGTCTTATGTTAAATCTTAACTGCAAAATACTGGAATCAACTGAATTATGAGGGCACTTAACTAAGGCATGAAGCTCTTGAAACAGAAGGAATAAATTGTATTGCCAGAACCTGCCTTATAGTTCAATGCAGAAATACTTTCCCTAATATGTTTTCTAATCATAGAATAGTTTGGGTTGGAAGGGTTATCTTCTTGTTCTTGCAATAAGCAAGGACATCTTCAACTAGATTGGGTTGCTCAGAGCCCCATCCAACCTGACCGTGAATGTTTCCAGGGTTGGTGCACCTACCACTTCTCTGGGCAACCTGTTCCAGTGTTTCACTAATGCTTTAAAGTATGGCAGAAACAAAATTGCTGCTTCCCTTCACCATGGACTAAACAGAAAATGCTTGTGGGAGATGTTAAGTACTCTGTCACCACACATGGTCTACCTGATACAGTTGAATTTAACAGGGTAAATGCCTACTTTAACTGGCTTAAGTTATCCAGGCTTTACTTCCAAGATGGTATTTTTACTTTTCCTTCTTCAAAAGATACTGTATCTGAACAAAAACATCCAAATGCCTTCTGAGAAAAGGAAACAAATAAAAATCCAACTTATTCTGCATAAAAAAAATGCTTGTGATTAAAACAGAATTTCAATCACTGAAGTATCTGAAGCAGAAAGCTGCCTTTTTTTAGAAACATGGCCTTTTGTAAGGGTGAAATACCCTTCTGCCTTTCTGTGATCACTGGCTTTTATTTTCCAACAAAGATCTGAGAACTGTAGCTGCTCTTCTGCTTGCTTCCTGGCTCCTTAGTGATCTGATGGTGCTTATTCACCCTTATGTGAAAGGCCAAGGCCACCCCTTAGATCCCATTTAGGTGTGTGAAACACCTTTTGTCTGTATTTGCAGAAGACTGAATTTCATCCACAGGTTACATTTATCCAGCATGCAGAACAGGAAGGATTGCAGGCTTGGAGAGAAGTCCTTTGTCCTTGAAATTCTCCACAGAACTAAACTTAGAGCTATAGTTTTCTCAAGATAGGCAAGTATAAAGCGTTGCCTTTTGGAAGCCCTCAGTACCCTCTCCAGAACCTGTGCTAAAATCAAGTGTACTATAATACTTCAGATCTCTGTGTTCTTTGAATTATCTCTCTAGTTTTATTTTGGATATTTCTCAAATTAAATCAGATTACTATAAATTGTATCCACTAATGAAGCCACAAAAAAGCTATTCTTAATTTAATTTTTCTTTCCCTTTGCTTTACAAGGCATGCATTCTTGGAAGAAACATTCGGTGCCTGTCACAAGCAGCTCAAAGGGAAGTAAGGTAGCAGAAACAGGGAATGAAATATAGTTAGCATAGAGCAACTCAGAGGGAAGACTAGTGCTGGGAAGCATGACTGATGTCTGTGGTATTTGCTGTTGTATGGAAACCGGGAAAATTAAAATACTCCAATGTGGACATAATTTTGAATGTGGTGAAGTGAAGGGGATTATATGCTCAGCTGTCAGTGAGAGGCTTCCAAAGGAGCTGCTCCTACCTGTTGAACTGACTGTCTGCAAGAGTTCTCTAATACTGTATGAGATATTTTCTGGCAGAGATTCTCGATGCAGTAATTTAAGTACAGTTTGCTGCACGAAGCTTCTGAAGAATGGCCACATCTTCTGGGTTATAGAGTTCTTGTCCTCCCTATGAAATCTTTCAAGTTAGAATCCATGCATGTTTGAGAGTGGATTTTTGTTTGCTTGCTCATTGAGCATTATAGGTTTGCTGTTTTGTTTGTTTGGTTTTTAATACAAAAATATACTATGTCATTCTCTGATTTGGGTATACTGCAATTAATCATACAAATGTTGGTCAGACTGCTGTTCCAGCTAGGCATGACAGCCAGCTCTACATCTTCTCAGATTGCCCTGAGGATTTTTATAAGGGCTAGGGTGGACCTTTGCACGGCCAAGGATAGTGGAACAAACCACGTGAACTTGCTATTTTCTGGTGCCAGGAAGAAAAAGATTTGGTTAACTATCAAAATTATCAACAAAGGGGTATGTGGTCAGATTAATTCCAGAAGAGTGGAGGACACATAATTTTCCAGGCTGATCCAAGTACGCGTTTGTTCCAACCCCCAGCTTTGATGTTAAAGCACAAATCACATTTGAAATCGTCAGGAAAGATATCTCAAGGCCCTAAGAAAACGCAGAGAAGCAGTAAATCAGGAGAAAGGTTTCCTGGATAGACACTAGAAGTGAGTCTTAATTACAGCTAGGAGAGTCTGTCTAATCACAGCATGACTCTGGAAGGGTTTAAGGATCTAAATAAAATAGGAGGACTGGGGAAATTTTACTCATGGGAGTCTGGATTCCTTTTTAGGACTGACAAAGCTCCAAAAACAGGTAGACCCTGAGCCTGTGAAGTCTGAAATGAAAGATAGTTCGGAGCTGATGTTTCCTCATGTCCAGAAGAAAACACCACTTCTAAGTCCTTCCCCTCTTGATGACTGCCCATCCTTTCACGTCAGTTGATACTGCTTTAAAAAAAAACCTCCTTCCTGTGAACCTTGCTCTGCTTTCTCCATTTGTACATATGTTCTCATGTGTTGTTAGCAGCTTCCTTCCTACTTATGCAAGTATACACACCCAGCTGAGAATACAGCCACTGGTGTGCACCAAAATCCATTAGATCCTGTCCCAGGACTGCTGTACATATAGTTTTCTCCAGATATGTCCCCTTTTCTACTGGAATCTGCCCAGAGGGATTTGAGGACTTGATATATTCATGCAGGATTTCTGGACATTGAATCTCTGAGACAGCTAGATTGCTGAATACCTAAAATTTTCTGGCATGTTCACTGTACGTAGGGTCATGTCAGAGCCACTGCTCAAGCTAAACAGTGACAACACACCTGTGCAATTGGCTTAGGAAGTGCTGGACAGACCTGCTGTGTGCATGTTCATTCCCACTGTGAGTCCTGGGAGACAAGACACTGGTATGTATGTGTACTGAAATTCCAGACAAACATCAGGCTGTCCTACCATACCAACTCATGTCACTAACCTGCCCAACAAGACTTATTTACCTAAAGTCCCTGTTCTTTCTACTTTCTCCAGGCAAATCATCAATAGCCAGTCCCAAAAATTCACAAAGTCTGAGCAGAAAGGAAATGTTTGCATGTGGTGTTTCAAAACACTTTACTCTCCCTTCCCAGGTCCTTCCTCCTTAGAAGGAAGCTTGGAAACTGCTGTGGCATGGGATACAGAATAACACATAGCCTAGAGTAGGGATGAACAGAAGTACCTTTCATGATGCAGGAATGCTTATTTAGCTGTAGAATTTGCTTTTTAGGCTGTCTTTCATGAAATTTCCTAAACCACCTGAGTGTAGGTGGAACATGAGAGATGAACATTTATGAAGTATGATTCCTGAAGTGGGAAGTGAGAGACAGTGCTCTTAACGCATTAGCAGCTGCACCTTATTCAGAGCCTTGTAAAGTGCAAGGAGTGGGGATAAAGCACTAGTGCATCAGGATAACAGCAGGCACAGTTCTCCCCTAATTCTCTGGGGCATGAGCAAAGCAATTGGATTGCCCCATTCTTTCTGTGTCTGCCGCAAAGGTGTCAGAAATTACTCTTTTTCCATTCACCCAATGTCGGGATGCATGCCAAGAACAGACATGATGATTCCTGAGTTTCAGGGGCTGTCTGTTGCACAGAGCTTACAATGGTCCTTTTAGACTTTTCAGTTATTTCACGCAGCTGTTGCCAACAATGCATTGTAAGGGACCCCTATTACAATTTGCAGAGTAGGAGCCCTGTGGAACTCCCAAGATGCCACTGAGGAAAAAAAATGCTAATTATAAACTAACCCTCTTGTTACCCCAAATGTGGACCATATCTTCTTTTTAGACTTTCTGAAAACTGATTTGAAGAGGACTGTACCAAGACAATGACCGTTTTGTAGGCTTTTCCTGTCCTTTGCAAGTATACCAACTGCTCTCAAGATGAAATGCATTTCTTCTGTCTGTATGAGTTCACTTTTAATGAATTGTGGACATGCTTTCAGGCACAATGAGGACCTTTGCACAAACATCCTACTGTATCAGTGAAAGTTCCAGACACTATAACCACAGCATGTAACTGTAGGCTGAAAGGAAAATCATGTCTATAAACACTGTGAATGTCTCTGCATTTGACACAATTCTTCTGTGCAAGTAATCAAAATAAATCTGAAAACATCCAATCTTAAATGCCTGGAAATTAAATTAATTTTTCTCTACTATAAAGTAAGTCAGTCTCCATAAGCAACTCAGACCTCAATCGGTATAGTTTCCATGAGCATCCAGAGATTGCCACATGAGTTGTTTTGGAGGGCTTATTTTCTTAATTACTCCCTCCCTCCCATGGACCTTAGATATCACACAGACTATCATCTTAATGTGCTAACAAGTGGCAAGTTTGGTGGATGGTTCCCAATACCTTCCTAACATTTTTTTACCTCAACAGAACTGTTTGTTGAGCCTCCTGCTGCTGTGTGTCTGCTGTATTGTTTGAATTGTTGCAATCCATCCTGCACAGCTTGTACCACTCCGTTTCCCCCCTGTGGGAAACAGCCTTCTCTTGGTAGCGAACGGAGCTCTGAAATGCCGGCTTGGATTCGTGTAAAGTTTTCTTTCACTTGCTGCAGAACAAAATTAAATGAAATTGAAAGACTGGAAATGTTAAACTGATAATATAAAATATTATTCCATAATGTGGAAGGAGGCTTTTGAATTTGCAGCACTGAAATAAGACTGGGGGCAGGAGCCAAGTCAGAAAGCAGTGAACAGTGATATGAATCAAAACCAGTTGATTGTTATGCTAGTAACAACATACATGATCACTCCTCAAGTTTTCAGCTGTCTACCTGTTGTCTGCTGCTAGCCAAAATGTAGTAGTTTGGCATGCCCCTCTCCTCTGGCCCTGCATAACACAGGGGCAGAACTTGAGACATAAATAGGAGCGTTGAGGTAGTGTGATGTCCCCA
>VZTV01061206.1:1845-32541 GCA_013400875.1 Anhinga rufa
GTCGTTTCCCTGACTCGGGTGAAAGCGTCCCCAGAGGCCCAGCCTTTTGATGAGGGGAGGGGCATAACTGCACCCAAGCACCCTCCACCAGGGTCTCCTGCTCTTTCTCTTAGTGGCAGCTGATACAAACAAATACAAGAAGGTGCAGATCGCCTTTGTCAGTAGGTGGGACAACTGGCAGGACTCACTCAGACCAGACAGTCCAAAGGTTCAGGGTTTGTATTCAGCACCTGGGAGCCACGTCTGGGTGGCTGGGACTCCAGCGAACTTCTTTTTCAATTTCACAGCACATATCTGAGATGTTGCTCCATGGATGTTGTGTATATAATCTTAATAACACACCAATTTAATCAGGTCTGCCACAGTACCTTAGCTATCATTTAATTGACTGTGGTTTATATCTTGCATATTTAATAGTTACGTGATTTATCCACTTAACCAAAAATAGACAAATATTAACAAATGTTATACTGTGAGCTCAAATTAAATATGATGGTTTTATTTCTCTGGATTTTTTATTGTACTAAATAAAGCTCACAAGCTGAATCTGTAGGGGAAAAAAAATGTTCCTAATTATACCTTCCCAGTCTCTTACAAGGAAATTGAAGCATCATTGCAAATACAGCTAAAAAAAGACCTCATTATGTCCCACTCATCCTTAGCACCAGGTCTCTTTCTAGTAGCAGGTGATCTTTTGATCTCCCCCTTTTTCCTCCAGGTTAACTGCATTCAGCATTTGTCCGAAAGGCTGCAACACGTCTCATGACATTTCATAAGCTTTATAAATTCCATTTTTCCCTTTACTTGTTTCCTCTGGTAGTTTAAAATCAGTTTATCTCTCCCACAGAGCAGAGGTCCTGACCTGACATGGACCTTTGACCGTCACAGTGCTAACACAAGAGCTCACTTACCAGATCCGAGTGCCTTGGAAACCCAAAGACAGCTGGCACTTACTGAGAATGGGAGGTTAGTAAAATTAATGATGGCGTAGTGAAATGCACAAGGTAAATATTTTGATGTGTTAGAAGAGCATATATACCCATAAACCTCATCCATATGGACACCGCACATGAGTGTGGGCTGAGGCGGAAAGGGAGAAGCAATACTGAGTGCCAAAAAGTGGTTGCTTCCTCTCCAAAAAAAGTTTTATTTTTGCCTCCCACATTTGTATTTTCTATAATTGAGTTTTAAAATCAAAGGGAGGTCACTCTGCTTGTCCTTGGGCTTCCTGGAAAATTATTGAAAGTCAGAAACATGTGGAAGATATCATGACCTCTTCTGCACACCTCACGAAGGAGCAGCCAGGTGAAATTCTTAACTCAATTTGTCATCTAACTTAGGACAAATACTTGAATTAAATAAAATATTTTGGGGATAATATCTCTGAGATGAAATTTTGATATCAAATGCTAAGCAGAGATGTTATTTTAGCTAACATATCAATTTGCTCATTTTCAAGAAAATTAGTTAGGAATCAGTTATATTTTTTGCACAGAAAAAAACCCCCAAAAGTCAGGAATTTAGAGCTTATTTCAGGTCTTAAAAGAGCATGGAATACATGGCGTGAATGATGTTTTCCTCAGAAATTCACTCAATATTCATCACTGGAGAAAAAAGAACCGGAATATTTGTGGAACAATCCCTATTTTAATTGTAGCTCTATACGGGTTCAAGTTTGCTATTGCTGCCACAATGTTCATGTTTGTTAAAATGTTTTCTGGGTATCTGAGGAAATTCCTGGATAATTATGTAATCCTGAGAAATTTAAGAGGGAGAATTCACCACCTCCAAAATTAGATTGCTCTCAGGAAATATATCTGGAATGGCAAAAGATAATTCATTTGTAATTTGATGGAGTAAATTTCAAGGTATAAGTTAGATAATCAGTCTTACCTAAGCATTAGCTTGATTTGAAATTTGACATTCCTGCCTTCCTCCACCACCTCTAGGTCTGTGCTGGGGCCAAGACAAGGAAACACCTTTTCGGGTTTGGATTTAGAGCTGGGGAAGTGCGGCTACGATCAGATTCTGCGCAGCCTCATCCCAGCAGGGATGCCCTGAAAACTGGAAAATCCGTTATTCAGCAGGGAAAATAGACCTAGGATATAAGGGTCACATTTCTCTTAATCTTCCTGGGGCTTCCTCATGTACACATATATGAAGCATGACACAGTTATCTGGATAGCAAGTAAGCTGCTTCCCTAAAGTTGTGAAATACCTGTAGCTAATGTTTCTAAACAAGTTTTGTAATTGTGAGCAGAGCAGAGGCCACCAAGTCTCACCCAATAATCCATCCAAGTCGTTTGCATTTGTACCAGCAGATACACTGTGATTTAACAACATTAAAGAGTGGACAGATTACTGTATTCCTTCCTAATCATTTTTGCTGTTTAATTGTCCTTATAATATCCTGCTGAGAAGTGGCACCTCAGCTGGGTTTGAATTCCACTTGCTTCACAAAGAAAAATTAAACTAAACTTGCACTGTTTAGCAGAAAGGCGGTGGGGGGGAATACTGAAGGGAGATCAGCAGTAGTCCTCAACAGTCTCTACAAGGCATTGGCACAGAGGGAAGGAGTCATGTGTGAGGGTTACAGTGGGGAGCACTGGGCTGCCTGTGCAGCAGGGACTCTGGCCAGCCCCTTGAGGAGTGGGAGATGCAACAGCACTCCCTGCTGAGGTTTTTGAGGACAGGTACAAAATATCTGTCAAAAAAATAAAACCTTGGCATAGCAGGTCTGCCCTCAGAAACTGGAGCAGGCGACCACTTGAGGAGTCTTTCCAGCACAAACTTATGTCATTCTTTATTCTGAATCTTGATGGTCATTTCCTACTTATTGCATTACGACTTGGGTCTGTTTGCTGGATTCATGAGCACCGTAGTGTCAGGTCTCTGTTTCTAACATATACCCATACCCACATTTTATTTTAAGATTTTTCACTCATCATATAGACGCAGCGTGTCTTGCCTTAGGCTAGTCTTACCAAAAATGCAATTTTTGCTTTCATGAACACTCCTAGTAAAGGCAATGAGAAAACATATATGAGTAGGAATATACAAACAGGTTCGTTGTTCTTAAATCTTGAATATTCTAGCGAAAACTATCTTGGAACATAATAATAGTGGTGCTATTAGTGGTGTTAACAGGAATATTAATATTACTGGTGCAGTTAAGATCCCAGAGGTTTCCATAGTTTTTTAACAATGGATTTTTTCCCCACCAAAAGGGTATAATTCAACACAATCATCTGCCATTTATAAGCAAGCTGTGCATGTACTTTAGTGAAAATTTTCCTTTTCTCTAAGTAAAGAAAAAAAAAACAGGCCCTGATGTTAATGAGTAACCCCCTGGCTTTATTAAATACAATGGCAGTTTTGCCATGGACTTCAGTAAAAATAAATAAATAATCAGGATTTCAGTCCAGTCCTTACATGTCCATTTTGCTTTTCCACTTGCTTTTGTAATTAAGCATGCTCTAGCTTGCTCAATGCAGTCTGTATTATTTTACAAATAAATCTTTCATTGGCACTATTCTACAGAAATGGACTAATTGCAATTTAGAACATAAATTATGGGAGCATAAATAAAGGAGTGTCTCTTTTCCCCTAACTTGTTCCATCTTCAAGTTTGACTTTGATTGGAGTGGGATTGCCAGTAGTGTTGGACAGTTTACAAGCTGTCCCCAAAATCCTGAATGATGTGTTTCTTGCTGAGTCTATGCCCCACAGGATCCGCCAAGCAGGCATCACACTAATCCAGTATTGAACTATTCAAGCATGTGGGAGTTCGAGCTGTCAAGAACTGTAAGAATCATATGCGAGAAACTCAGCTTTTCTCTTTTACTTGCCCATTTCATATATGTTACTACATTTATCAATATGTTATGTGTTCATCTCACCACTAGCCTATTTTGATATCTTGCTCTGAAGAAGCCACTATAATCAATCTAAACTAATCTAAACAAAGAGTCTCATATGTTCACTTCAGAAAGAGCTTCTGTGAAGAAAAGGCTTTTAAAATTCACACAAAATATGAATGCAGGGGTAGGTAGCTGAAACGGGACAAATCTCAAAGTGGTCACAGACTTTCACTGAATCCTGAACAGTTTTTCCAAATAGATATCTGAGCCTCTTTTTCCCCCTTATCTGCAAACATTCTCAATGGCCTCACAAATCAGTAGATAGTTTGACATTCAAGAATTTACACAAACCAGTAACAACCCCAGTTCCCTCCCAGCCCCCCCAAGTTTAAAGACAGAGAGGAAGAAATGGGCAGTGGGATTGCTTGGCTGCATGGTGCTCCTGCTCAGGCTTGCTGTGGCTGAATGGTTTGCAAACGAAACAGCATGATTTGTTTTAAACACATGGTTTGGCTTGGCTTTAAGGTTACTATATAAAACTCTGAGCAACTCTTCAGAAATGCCTTGACACAGATTTACTCCTAGGTTACACAGTGTAATGACCCTGCATTTCTGAGAAAGGTCTTCAAGAAGGAAGAAAAAAAGCCCTAAATTTTTGGTCATGCACAGTGCGGAGATTGACTGCTGCATACAACCCAAAAAAGGTTAAGAAAAGCAGATCAGGAAGGCAAACATTCCTGAGTTATGTGTCCCCATGAATGGAAAAGATTCCAGCTTGAGCTCTCTGTAGCAAAATGGGCAATATCTGTTTCAAGAAAATGTTTGTATCATTTATTATGTCATGAGCAAAAGAGTAAAATAAACTGTTTATTATCATGTATAAAATGCTTTTGACCAGCCAACTGAAAAACTAATTTCATTTTCTCATTACACTGCCTCGGGCATCCTTTAACGTCAATTTTTATTACAGACAAAGAAGGGAAATTAAGATGATCAGTTACAGTGGAAGAAAAAACATTTGTTTCAGAATTTTAAAAAGTAAGACTTTAGCACTGAACCTGCTAATCTTTCTTGGTAATTACCATTAATTTTGCAAGAAATGGAAGGGAGGTCCTAAGGATCTGTATTTTAATGCCCCAGAAGGAGCTCTCCTGTGTGGAAGTATTAAGGCTTCTAAGAAAACTTGAAACAGTAAAACCAGGAGTCTCTGCAGAGACAGCTAGGTCGCAGTGCACTGGAATAGGAAAGTTAGCTATATATATGCTCCCTAAAGGAGAATTAGAGGCATTATTTTTGTTTCTAGGTGGAATTTATTGGTCTCCTTTGGGTACGATTACACCAGCTTCACCTGCACAGTCACATGCCTTAACATCTTTTATACTTCTAAAGTGCATCAGACTGAAACAGATTTATGGACTTACCAAACAAGACAAGAAAATGCCTACAAGGGAGGTCACTCAGAGCCCCCCCCGCCCCAGTGGGTCATGTCAGCCCTTTTCCTCCACAAAGGCACCATGCTAGAGCAATCCCAGACTGAAAGTAGGCCCCATGGCGATCCCCGAAAGAGGATAGGGGAGGGGCGGAAGGAGGAGGGGAGGAGGGAACCTGCGCTTACCAATGGCCCAGCAACTCACCACGTAGTGTGGCTTTTCACCCGGTGTGAAGGCGTTCATGTGCTTCAGCACATGGGGGATTGGCCGGAGGGAGGACCTTCATGGATGTAACGTCAACTGCCTCTGCGCAGTGGTACCAAAAGTGATGTACTTCTTACGAGGAGATTCTGCCATAAACTCTACCAAAGCAGCATGTTCCAACAAGACAATAATATAGTGATACATTTAATAAGAAAAAGAGAATGTCACATCTTTCTGTGTAAAAATTTCATAAGCATTTTTAGTCTAATTCCCAAGTTAGTCACAGACATAAGAATTCAGGCTATTTTTGTTTTCCTGGGACAGTTTGAGGAGCCATTCTGTTTACTTTCCTTCCTTTTCCTTTTTTTTTTTCCTCTCCTTCCTTTCCTGTCATTTTCTTTCTTTTCTCAGAACACCCTGCACTTCAGTGGGAATGATGAGTTTCAAATGATGGCAGAATACTACCTTACATGACTATCACTGTCTTACATGGAAAAGACTCCAGAGAAGTATATCTATAAACATATGAAGTTTTAATTCACTACATATTGAACAATCATCTTAAGATAATGGAGTTGGCGATGGATGGAGGAATGACAGCAGAAGCCAGTCAACTCGGTCATTTTCTGGAGTCAAACTATCGGGAATCGATCTTTACCCATCTGCGAAACTCAGATTAGAAATCTCTTAAACTCTGCTAAAATGTTAATTCTTAGGAGGCTTTTACTTTCAAAGGATCCTCCAGGACAGTCCTGCCAGGGATCCAGGTGAGATGGATTGCTAAGGCCGGTTCAGGCCTGATCCTCAGGTGTTGTATTTTGGTGTAGTTACTCTAATTTATTCAGTAATTAGGCCAGTTGATATCAGTTCAGAATATAGTTTGCACATGCATGTTTGCAATGATATATGCAGTGCCAAATGAGGCAAAAATTTCCTCATTTAGACCTAAGCCCTAGACAGGTGTTTTTCTCTTTTGTTTCCTGAAAATTGTTTAAAACTTTCAGGCAGGTGCTTCAATGATCACCATTAAAAGCTAACTTACCATCTATCTCCTTTCTAAATGACATGTTGATTTAGGGCTGCATGGCACATCAGTTATAACATGGATAAGCCCATCTTAATTATTCTTTTATTTAAGTCTACCCATTATCTTGAAATGTTTCTCTGCCAGGCTAACACTGAGATTGTGGCAGGAGCCTTTCACTTTAAAGTTCCTTTGGCTTGTATCAGGCAAAATTAATGTTATTATTAAGCAGTGGAATCCTAATGTAATTCATCTTAAAAACAGGCAGCAGCAAACAGTTAATGCATAAGGATGATGAGCAAAGCTTGCTCTTAATACGCTCGCAGGAACCTACCACCGGCTAATGGTATGCAATGCAGTTTGCTTGGATCTGTAAAACAATCTAGTCTTTCAGGACATAATAGTAATATAACATTGGATTAAGGGTACAAGAGGTGCTACAATAATATTTCCAGAAAGCAGGAAAGATAGTTAAAGCAGAATGCAATCACTACACAGAAGTAAATACAGTATTTTGAGAATACCTTCTATTATTCTTGTGAATATTCTCAGGGGGATAAGGAGGCTCTATATCACAGATAATTAAATGCAGGCTCTTTACTATTATATCTGTTGTATTCCAGAGAGTAATAGGTTATAGGGCAATAGACTGAAATTAGATTTTAGCAGAACATGTGTCCTGACCTTTCTTTAAAGCAGAACTATTTACTTTATAATGCAGTTCATCTTGTAGGAACTGATGTACTCATAGCCAGTGTAAAGGTTAAGACGTATGTGACACTTAAACCTTCTTGCTCCTAACTCTAACATAATTCTCTTTGTTTATATTGTGCAAAGAGATATTTTAAATAGCCAGTGTTGAAAATAATCTTTTTTGTGGTGATGTTAATTTCAGCTATCCTAACGTTTATACATGCAGTGGAGCAAATGCATTTCTAAATTGCAAATCTAATGGACCTGATCTTCTCAGCGTAAATCAGAAGAGCTCCACTGAATCAAATACTGAAGCCAATGAAATTTCACTGATTTATATCTAGGTACCTAACTCGGAGCTTAAATGGATTAAAGCCAGATTTACATGATTGTAAGTGATAAGATCTTGGCCTCATGTATTTTGATACATTATGGGCCAGATTGTGAAACCCTCATGTCAGCGGCCCAACGTGCATGAGTAAGTGCTCACTGATGTGACTGTGGGCTGCACAATCTGGCTCTGTATTACACAGATGTAAACAAGTAACCAAGAGAAAGTTATTAAGTGGCTTTGATGATCTCATAAATAAACACGTCATGACACTTAAGTACCTTTAATAGTATCAGAACCACAAGAAATATGTACAGTCCTATATTACAGATGCCCTGTGTTGTGGTCTTTAAACATAATGGATGAGAGCAGATTCAACTATATCATGCCATGATTCTGGATACCATGTGATTTGCAGAGAAAAAAATAGCATAAAATAGGACAATGTTGCACTATACAATGCAAATAGGAGGTTTTGCACATTCCTCACTACTCGTATGGTTGTTGTCTGTTGATCACCCAAAATCTTTTTCCTTTGGCTTGTGATCTTGGGTTTTTTCCTCTTGTTCTTATTTTATCCTCCTTCATGTAATTTATTTTCCTAACAAGACCTTCAGATTTGAGCACTACCCTTTTTTGCAGTAGGTAACTTTACCCATTAATGCTGCTAGCAATTGAACACTAATGCATATGATAGGCATTATATGTGTGTGTGTGTTTGCACATACACATTTTTCAGGCATTAATACATATATACATATATTAACAAATGCTGATTCTATGTACAACACGTAGGCTAATTTACAAGAAACAGAGTCATACATTTAAAGTGGTGACAGCATCCAAAGTCTTGAAGCAGTTACTACGTAGGGGATCTCTCAAAATGCATGCCCACCCCTGGAGCCACTGCTATGTCCTAGCAGAACAATGCTTTGTGATGTGAAGTTCTGCTGCCATTTAGGACCTGCACAAACACAGGCACAATTTATTTATTGTATGAACAATAAATAAAAAAAAAAAAACAAAACAACATTTTACTTTCAGACAAATGGTGGTTCAGTTTAGGGGAGTTTCCTTTAAACCTACTCTGTTTGACCATTTGGTTAATGATCAAAATTTGGAACATACAGGGATAATACTTGAACCTTCAATTGCGTTGGGAGGGGAAGTGAGGAGCAGCACCTCAGCAACTTCTCAAACACTGCAGGAAGCGGACCAAAAGAAAGCTTTAACAAAAGAAACATCTAGAAACAAATGAGCAATTAAGACATTAGTTAATAGGGCCTGCTAGAGATGCTGTGGGCTTCAAACTCATCCCACAACAAAGCTGCTTGCTTCTTCCAGTGAGGATTTGTCACGGAGCAGGTCAGTCACTTCCCGAGGGGCAGTACTCAGCTCATAGCGCATTCACCAACAGTGGCACCTCGTGGGGCTGGAAATACAGTTCCCAAGGAGCACTCCGTCTATCTGAACATTTATTCTGAAAAATGTGTTTCCATTTGAGTCAAAAGATATTCCCAACAAAGTTAAAATAATCTGAACAAACAAAATAGAAAGGTAGAAGCATAAAATATGTTGTGCATCTACACAGCAGCACAAAATACTATCGTAATCTTCTTGAGAAATAATAAAAAAGTATGCCTTAGAGAAAGAATGATTTTTTTTCTACCTAATGATTTTCCACATGTTAGTTTTTATAGTTTTTGCTATTGCCATTCCTTTCATTCATTGTATGGAATTCATGAGAATTACAAATTCCAGTTTTAAAAGGAGCAATAAGTACTAAAACTAGGAGATTTCAAGGGGACAATCTGGACCAATAGCTCTGTTCTGACATGATATGATAAATATCGATTCATCTGGCTGTTAGGCCTTTCTACTGGATTATCCCAAGTCTGGTTTTATTAATGCGTGCACGGACACATGGAGCTATAGCGCAGGTTTTAGCGCAGTTAGCAAATACTAGCAATGTGGATTCCCAGCCTGCACGGAGGCGATGGCTCAGCATGGGAAGAGAGGTTTGTGGCTTGGAGAGAGGTGCATCGGCAGCAATGGACCTGGGAGCACTGTGAGCAACCTGCCTCCCAAATACTCAGCACCTGGGATCATCTAATTTGCTAGTGTCAAGTCATATACGTAGGGTATACAGAGAAAAGAAGGGTCAGGGGAGAGTGTTCTGCAGGAATACTTGCTCACTGGACTTTTTGTCTAAGGACCAGGGGAGTAAAAGGTGATTTTAAAGGATGACCCAGGGTAGGAGTTGCACTACTGCCTGCTCAACTCTGTGGGCAACCGGGCTCTCAGCAGGTGCCCCAGTTCCTCTGATACTCCTCTGTCCTTCATAAAACTCTCCTCTGTTTTATGGCCTCCCAAGTGAAGAAGTAGGTCTTGCTAATGGCATTCGGGGAAAAAAAATATTCAGGTGTCTCTGTGAGAACCAGACTTCAGAGAAACCCTTATGTATTTTGATGGTACAGCACTTGTTGCCAGCAACAGTACCGGAGTGGGGGGAAATCTAGCCATTGTAATGGCTAGCAAATACAGCTGCAGCCTAATCACTATCCCATCTGCTGTAGAAATGGGAATTTGGAGGGCTGCAACCACTGATGTTGCTGTTGGTATCATGAAGAACTGGAGAGAGGGGTCCTCACAGTGATGCAGCAGCACAGTGGGGCTCCCTGCAGCATCCCCTGTGGGTACTCAGAGTTCCCAAGGTCTCTGGCAGGACCGCAAACTCTGATCCTGCCATAAGAAATGGGAGGCAAAATGGCAAAGAGAAGCTCCCTCTTTTTCCCCTCAAACTGAAGCTTTCCTGTGAGAGGAATGATCTGTCCTGGAGTGAAAAAAATGCCTTTGAAAGGCGAGAGCCCGTATGATGGTTGCTATATGCAGCCTGCTTACAGGAGTGAGAAGTAGCTGCGAGGTTGTAACAGAACATAGAGCACATTGCGGTCTGTGCTTCCCAGCGCTGCCGGCGCTGCTTCGGAGGCAGCCATGAGATTCTGCCTGTGAGCACTAGCATATGCACAGGCTGGCTGTGGGGAAGTCCTTACAGCCCCTGGCTCAGGCGGCTCTCCCCTCCTTTCCCTTCTCTCCCCCTTTCTCTCTGTTGTTTTGTGACATTTCCCTTAAGTTTCTAAACTCTCCTTTCTTAGACTAATGCATGTAAGGGCTGCATTATGCACAGGGAGATAAGGGAGATGGTGAATCATGAAAAACAGTAATTAATGCTGAAATGCCATGTGCGGCACTTTTTTTGAATACATTGCGTGAGATCAGTGTTGTATATGGATTATTTTTTTTCCAGTAAAAGAAGAGGCTTTCTCTTACAACTAAAATAAAAAGCAAACTACAAAACAGCACCAAAACCACAAGCTTGGTAGCCATCCTCAGTAATTTAATTTCAAGTCCCACAAAAATTTTCTTATTCTGGAAATCTCAAAATCAGCAGAGCAATTATCACCAGCATAATACGGGATATCAGCACTACTTTTAATGTGAGCAAAATGGCTTCTACAGTGTTCTTAGAGGAAAAGTGGATATATTATTGAAAAGGCCTTACATAATAACCTTTTTGTAAAGCTTGAATGGCAGGATGATTCTGTAAGACACTGAAGTCACATGTCATTAATCAGAAATGACAGTCTTTATTCATGTATATTTGACTGAAACTGCATAATTTTAGCCTCCAATAGCCCTGGATAAATGACCTTAAGTATAGCACTTTTTCAAATTGACAGTGATTGATGATGGACCAAAAAATTATGAACACAGAAGAAGTAAACATGAAAAATAGACAAAACCTTTAGTATCACACAGATTTCTTGTTTTCACTTTTCCAGCTCTTTCCCTCTCATTTTTTATCTCCATAACCTTGCTCATCATGTTTTAATCATTTTTATGCTACCGCATTTGTTACATTTTGCCTGCAGTGCCCCCACACTAAACCCTGAGCTTGCTGAAAGATTCATTCAGATAAATGGAATTGATTTCATATTTTCCCATTCATGAAAAGAGTCTTCAAAGTTAGAAACTCTTTATACAGTATGAAACTACAGAAACTGATTACTTCTAGGAAGCATTTATCTACATCTCTTGACAAAAGTGCAGAGCACTTACTCACATAAGCAGCATCCCTCACACGATGAGTGGTTAACCAGCCTCACTGCAGCAGCAGCAGCCCTGCAACTTCCAAGTCTCCTCTAGAAACACAAACCACCTGATTGACCATGGGATAAATAATGTAAATAATGTTCTCTAAGTAATTAAAACCCCACCCTATTGATCTTTTCACAAACCACTATGTGCTCACTCTAATTGATGAAATAGTAAAGAGAAACCAGCACCTAATTGAATTTCTTGTGCATAAACTAGTCCTCATCTGTAACAGTAACTGCTGCTGGAATTAATTACTGACCCCACCTTGGAACCAGCACAGCTCTGCGCTGTGCCTCGGCACCAGCTGATGCTCCCTACACCGAGGACACAGCTCTGAGCCTGGAATTAAATACAGCTGATTTTACACCTTCCTCAAAGTGTCTGCTTGTATGTGAGCCTGAGTTTATGGCAAGACTTCTGTACCGGGGAGATCGTGAACAAGTACGCTGTGGCAGAGAGGGTTCACCTACTTGCTGACAGGGCTGGTCCATCTCGCTGTGACCCACCAGGATGGGAAATGGGGAAGGGCAAGCGCTGCCCTGTACCTATTCCCTCTGCTCTGTGCAATCAGCTGTGTCACAAGACATGGTTTCTGATTTCAGATGGGCTTTAGATGGTCTAGTCTACAGAACAGATTTCATACCATGAGCAAAATGGCTGAGCCAGAGGAAAGCCAGTGGCTTCCAAAATGCTTTAAGATCTGAAGATGAAACCAGAAATAGATGGTGGGCCTATATTTTTTCTCTTCAGATCAAGTATTGGCCAAGTATGAGCACAGTCCAGAAATCACCATAGCCCGGCTATTTTATTTTGCTACCGAGGCTGATGGTCGAGCTGATCCATCACACACCGTTTGATTTCCCCACTGCAGTCAGCAGAGCTGAGTGTGTGGCAGTGGTTAGTCGTCCTAGCAACTGAAACAGTTCTAGATGCTGCTTTTATCTGGAGCTATATGACAACAAATGTCTTTTCTGCCTGTCAGGCTTAAATGAAAAGTTTTTGGGGTTTTCTTTAGTTTTGTGGGGATTTTTTAAACCAAACAATTCTTGATTTGGGCAAGTACTGGCAGTTGTTATGAAGGTAAAAATGAACCTTTAAAACTGTTTCTATTGGTATTAATTCACTGTACTCCAAAGCTCTGAACTGATTCTGGGAGATTAAAATTCTGCATCATTTAATTAAGAACACACTGGTGCATGTGCTGTTAGCCTGTACAAAATGAAAGGCTTTTATTGGCACTTTTCTCTAAGATGAGAGTAACTTTCATATTGGATTAATAAGGCTAATATTGCCACTGCATTATCACTTTCTGAAAATTTGCTAATGAGATTTGAAATTGCTTAATGAAAATATCCCAGTTCTTCCAAACACCTACCCGGCTGATCACCTGCTGAAAGGTGGACTGCACAGCCGCTGCAAAAACCGGGAGCGAGTAGTCGATGTCAGGAGAGACAAACTTTGATTTTCTCACACGCTGCATCATGTAATGTCATTCCACATCAAGGTCCCCTGAGTTACACCATGTCAGCCCAGCTTAGGGCTTCATGCAGTGTAACAGAAGGTGACATGGTGTAATCCAAAGCAATAAGCTTGAAAGGGCCTGTTGCCTCATTAAAGCACTTGTGCAACAGGGCTGGGTGCTGCCGCGATCGATACTCCCAGTCTGCTGAGCCCTGCACCCTGCTTTGAGTGGGGTCAGCACAGGACCCCGCACCAGTCTCTACACTGGGCAGCCAGACCACACTGCAACCACCTGCCCCCAACAGCTGTGGGCAGAGGGAGCGGCTGGGGTACGTGGGGATATACCCTAGCACAGACCTGCTGACAGTTCCTATATTTCAAAATAAAAATAATAATAATAAAAAAAAAAACAAATAAAACCAACACAAAACCAACAGCAACAAAAGTTATCCCCTGCTGTTTACTTTGAACAGCTTCCACTTTTGGGTCGAAAATGAATGGCACTTTACCAGACATGTAGTTTTAAGCTCAGCTTGTCCCACTTTGCTATTCCTTGCACTGCAGAGGCAGAGCGATGGTTTGAGCACTTGCAGGAAGTAGCTGCAGTTGTGGATTTGCAAGTGGGAAGATCTTGGAGGCATTTACTATTCAGACACTCCAAGGAAGCGCTTTGGGACTAGGAGAACAATCGCGAGAGATATGCAGACAAGTTAATGGATTTGCGACAGATCCATTAAGAGAACCAGTTCTCACTTCTTACAATAATTGCTGAAGGCCATCTGACTAGTCTGGAAAGCAATAAAGCTCCAGTTTTTCCTCACTTCCAGCTGTCACAATTTTGTACTGGGCCATGAAGACAACGAAAAGCTGGAAAAGTCTCGGTCATAATACTTCATTCCCTGGCACATTTCTCACCCATGGAATTATGTAACAGAGGAATCTGTCCTCGGGTGTCTGCTCTTCTCCTGCTGTAAGTCATGGCTTGTAACACTGCATTCAATACCCAATGAAACAAAAAGACCCCCTCTCTGTAGGAGGCACTTGGGTTGACGTTAGCTGCGCAAAGGGCTCCACGCAGGGAGCAGTGTGCCGTGCTCCAGGAAGCGCTGAATGCCAGTGTTTATCCAGCGGGAATCTGGAGCATCTGAATTTCTCTTTTGGGTTGTTTTTTTTTAATTCTTTACTATCTTTTCATCCAAGTGAAAGCTTATGGGGAAGACTGACTGTGCAGTTTAAAAACAGATTAGTGAGCAGATGTTCATCTAATCCGAGCACCCACCATGAATTTTTGTTTGTTATTAGATCATATTTAGACCACAAGAAAAATGAGGCTGCTCCTAGAGGTTGCATGCATGTGTTGCTCATCAAGGCCATGCTACTGCAGGTTTTAATGCAGAAAACCCAATCTTGGAGGCACAGCCACAATAACATTAATAGGTAGCCCTTAGGTCAAGCAGTCTACTTTCACAGTGAGCTCCTGGTGCCACCCAGATCTGCACCAGCTGAGATTCACCAACACTACAGAGACCACTGATGTCCCAGCTGCGGGCCATTAGGACTGATTTCTAAGCATATAGCCCAGACCATTTTAGATTTACTGTTTGGTTTCTTTTCACTTCTCCACAAGTTGATATTATTTCACATCACATCTGGGAAAAGTGTACACCTGGATTTGAGCACTATGCCAAAGGCAGGTGGATCTATTGGTTATGTCGCTAATTAGTCAATCCCCAGCACAAAAAGCATAAGCAAAGTTACATGAATCAATGTTAATAAAATATTAAAACAAGGACTCCCAAACAGTCTACATGTATTGATCAGACAAGGAAAACCACAGAAACAAGCAAAACCCCAGCCCCTAAGCCAACTTCCAACGTGGCAGTTGAGGGACTTGGAGCTCCTCGTTGTCATTCACCCAAAGGTTACTGAGGCATCACTCTGGCAATATAAAGATACCTCAAAAGGAATATAAATATTCAAACCTTAAGGCCCATTTATATTGCTAGAGGGTGGCAAAACTGCCTTAGGGTAAATGAGAATTAAGATAATAGATTTTAAGACCGGAAGGGATCACTGTGATTACCTAGTCTGACCATAGTGTTTTACTCAGAAATTCATTTATCAAGCTGATGTCTTCTGGTAGCAGGAGTGCATCTCAGTACCACAGGTATTTACTGCACAGTGAGACATGAGAGTGTTTTGCAATGATATGCCAAGGCTACACAGGGCAGTGAAGTGCTCTTGTGGTATTCCGATGTCCCATTTGTAAGAGCTGGGTCCCTTGTAGTTGGACTAGATCCCACCAGGCTGGGAGTGCTCAGGCTAATGGCTTTAGCATTTTCGCTGGGGTACAGTAACAGAAACAGCAGTCAGGACAGCCATCCAGGGAAAGCACTTGTTAAAAGATACTCTTTCTTCGATAGTTAAGGCAACTGACTTCACACATGTGGAGAGATCACAGCCTGAAACCTTATTTATATTAATCCCATCCTTCTGTTGCTGGTGGTCATGGTCATTGGTGGAAAGAAACACAGTACTGCAAAACACAGTGCTGAGAAACACAGCTCTAGCAAAATGCGAGGAGGTGGGAATACTTCAGCTCCAAGGTGGATGCGATAGCTCCAGTGTGAAACACGAGAGGAGGCAGTTCCTGACCTTGGGGCTCCTCTCCCATCCTTCTGGGTACAGAAGTTCATGTGCATGGTGCTGGATCAAGCTCTTTGTGCTCTAGATGACCTACTTGTAAAAAAAATTGGGTTCAAATGTAGGCCCTTGCAGAAAAACAGATGCTGCAAGTGAGCTGAACAATCTTGGGTAATTAAATTGTAATAAAAAAATTGCTTCATTCATTAACTATGGTAATTGACCAAAAAGCAATAGGACACCTGCTATTTTCATTATAACTGTCCCAATATGATTCAGGGTGCAATCTCCATGTGGAACAGGTCATTTAGATTTAACATGGCTTCAGATTATTGTATTAAACAGCTCATAAATATCCTCACTTTTTATTTCCAGTCACTGCTTTCAACAGAGTTTGACCAAAGATGAATCCTTAGCCCAGGATTTATAACAAACACTGTTTCATCAGATTTCTAAGAGTGTTTTCATCTTATTTTGCCCGTTCCTCTAGGGCCTATCTAGCATGAAATGTAGTCTTTAGAGATCTCTCAAAGTTCAGTGGGTGTTGCCTCCTATTTTCTTTATTTGTTATTTAAATGTGATAATGTACTGTGTTATTACTATTTTTATTATTTACCATGTGCCAATATATGGAAGTGTCTCCCCTGCAGAGCACAGTCTGACAGAAAAATGTACTGGAGATGCAAAAGAGGACTTTTATTTTTCAGTAAAGGGCTTTTTTTTTTTTACATAGAGCACAATAAGGATTTATTGTCTAACTGTATGGATGTCAATGCTGAGCCAATTCCATGTCCCAGCCGGACAGGGTTCTTACTACAATAATGTATTTACCCAGATAACAAGCATTGTGGCAATTAGTTGCAAGGATACAACCAAACACATTTCTCCTGGTTTTAATTTAAGTAGTAATGGAGTAGCGATAAGTAACAAGAAAAAGAAAAGACAAATTCATATAAAGTAGTAATTTCAGTCATTTTTTGTACTGTCAAAACTACCCAAAGCTCCTAAGTCACGTCTTCAGAATTTTAGCTAAGCTTCTTCATGGCTGTGTTTCGTAAGGGCTCTGCTTATTTTCAGTTTCAGCTGTACAACTTGTACAGCACATTGAATGATTTAACCAAGCAGATTTAGAGTTCAGTAGACAGTGTTCTTTGTTAGATTTTAGTCACATACCAAATTCAATAGACTCTCTGCTGCAGGCGTACGTCAAAATGCCAGGAAGGCATGAGACATTGTTGAATATGTTGGAGTTTATTGTTTAGAAAAAATTAAACTTGGTCTCTCATTCAATCTTTAATTAAATAGTCATACTCTGAAGCTCAAAGGACAAAGGAAAGAACAGAATAAAGACAGTTGTTCTGTAAAACACAACAGATATTTCTTTATATCTGTATTGAACAAGTCAGTATATGTCATCTTCTCTGAAAATAAATACAAGTATTTGGGGTAAATGTGTTCCAAGCAATGAATTACCATCACTACTGCTCACTGTTACCTACATAAGATCATTAACAAACAGACAGCTTTTCTGCATAAATAGAGCTGTGTTTGTTTCCTAATAAGAACTGCCATCATATTCTCTGCTGGTGAGTTTTGGAAAACAAGTCTTAGATCTCTCTGTAAAGACCTCACACAAAAACTGAACAGCCATATGTGATAGCTAGCTAAAAAACAAGTCATTTCTCTGCTCCCTGTCTGCAAATTTGTCCTTAAATATGAACACTGAGCAGACTGTATGTTAGATCCTAGGCGTCAGGCATCAGGCATCAGCATTAAATTGCTTAAGCCTGAAGAACTGCCAGGAGTCTGCTCAGCCTCCCATTTCAAGGAATCCTTTCAAAGGCCACTATTAGTGGTCTGACCACAAATCCGCCCAACTGGATTTGGAGTGGGAACACTTGAAAAGTGCTTAAAGTGTGGGGAACCACACCACAGAAAACCAGCAGCCCTTAACTATGTCACCCCTCCGATGCTGGAAGTATTTGCGCTCTCCAGGGATCACCGTGGGAAGCATGCTGCTCTCCAGCAGATTTCTTGCTTAATTTTTGTTAAACCATGGAAGCAAGACTTTTATTTCATGCCTTCCATGGGACATGGTCCCTAACCACTCTATGCCATGTTTGCCCAGACAATAAAGCATGTCATCAACCTACATTAAAAATAACAATGGTTTTGGCTGCTTTCTGGCATTGACTGTATGATCGTCAAAATAACTAACAACAGAAAAGATAAATCTCTTTTACCCTAGTAATTGCTAAATTATGTGATAGAAGTCCTTTATTCCTGCAAATGTAATGAGAATGGGAAATGGTACAAATTCTAACCCATTTAATTACAGTCTTTAAACTGTAATCTTGTTTTTCTCCTCGCAGACCTTATTCACAGTCACTTGCAGCAAATCAATCAGTAGCACTTTAAACTGGGCTTCTTAATATTCATATTCTTAATTACCTATTTAATGTGGGTAGTGAAAGTTCATTACTCCTTTTCACTCCAAATATTTTTAAATGCAAACTGAAGTTTCACAGGGTTATGGCCAAAATATGCACTATTTTTTTACATTGAATAGTGAAGGTCAGTAAAGTCATCCGATTAACAGTGATCAAACAGCAGCCACGGTCTTACAGGCAGGAGCCTCCATCTGTTCCCATCGAAACTGGGAGTTACTTGGCCAGTTCAGCAGAGCAGGGTTAGGTCAAAGCTGAGTGGCACTCAACTTTAGTAGTATTTGAAAAATAAAATACGAAAAAACTCCGGATTTACTTACAGTTTGGTTAAAGAAGTAAATCAGCGGTTACTGTTCAGTCCTCGACAATTAGGCTTAAGGCTTGGAAGAGACTAACTTTACTCAATATAGTAAATTTTCCCATTTCCTTACTTAGCCTCCCATTTGTACAGATTTTGCCTATAGAGTGTTCATGAAACTCAGCTTTGCCTTCTCCATTCTGAAACTTCCCAAAGCCAGAGTAACCTTTGCAGTGGTTTTGCAATTAGTCCTTTAAACATAAGACCTAAAAAAGGCCTAGCAAAGGCTTACCCAGCCCATTCTCCAGTGTCCAGAACCAGCTGCTGTGGGATGAGGGTAAGCACAAGACACACACAACATGGTATTTTCCCAGATTGCCTTCCAGTCTCCAACAGATTTTATCTAGGGGGCTTCCTGAACTAGAAATGGTGTCTTTGTGTTGAATAAACCCGAATGGATTTTCCTTGGTAGGTTTGACCTCTGAACCCACATGAACAGCATCCTGTCAGGAGGAGTCCCACAGTTGCATTACATGTTCTGCAAGAGCAATGAGAAGGCGAGTATGGGTGCTTTACAGGCAAGGAGTGGAGGATTTAACCTTTTTCATTAATATGTCAGAGCAGGCCTTTAACTGAGAGTACAGTTGCTATGTGGCAGTTCCGTTGGTTTTTTTTTTAAGCAGAAGTTACCTTTTTCATTTAGTTGAACAGGCTTGAAGTAAACTCTCCCGACTTTCATTTTCAATCTACAATAGCCAATAATCACTTACGATCCAGGTGCTGGGGAGGTGTGCAAGAACCTTTTTAAATGTAAAGTAACATGATTCTGTGACAAATAGAAAGGAAATCATTTTCAATCTAAAAGTAGTTGGAAAATTCATGATGTGTACTCATTAAAAGTGCCTTCAAGATATCAAGACAGGCTTTCTCTATAAACGCAAGCTGAATAAAAATGGTAAGTAGCAGCTATGATGTACAAAACACTTCAATGAAAACAGTTGGGTTTGGTTTATGCTGCTGGGTTGTTTTGGGTTTTTTTTAAAGCAAACTTGTATTGCTTTAAAGAGCTGTATATGGACCAAAAGTGGGAAGAGGAGTAGGGAAGAGAATCTAACCCCACCACTATGTGAAGACAAAAGAAAAATAGCAAGGCTGATTTAGTTCTGTGACCAAATATCAGGACAGTGGAGACAGCATCTGTTTTTGTAATGACTAGCTGCTTAATTGCCTAGGTATGGAAGGCAAGACACTGCTTTCACAAATACGTGAATCAAACTGTACTTCAAGGGGAAACAATATCAACTCTTTCACCACCAACTCCATTCCCAGTTTTTCCCCAAGCTCAGTATTGCTCACAATCATTCATGCAGGGCTGCAAAGCTAAACAGGGCTGCACTGGGCTCGGAGTCAAAATGGCCTTCTCCTCGCTTACAGCAGGCATTTAAGCACAGCTCTGAGTTATAATAATTCTTTTACTTAATAAAAGTATTGAAGCTGCTCTGTCAAGATTTGGTCCAGTAGCACCAAAGCCATTGTAAGCTTTACAATTTATTTCAAGAGGTGATGGCTAAAACCCCACTGGCACTAAACTAAAACCATAGGATGGAAATGCTATATATGATACTGTAATGGGTTAATTAATCTTTATTCGAGTGCTGTTTAACTCACAGAGGAATCATCTATCTACTCTGCTCCAAGAACTCAGTTTCCTTCAGTACCCTACCAGCAAATCTCAGCCACAGCAATATTTGCCCTGAGCTGCAGACAATCAGCCACTCACCCTGTGCTTTTCCACACAGGAAACCCAGGAGGATGTTTTAAAGAAACAGGCTCAGTTACCAGCACCTAAACATCCCAGACTTTAATTAGAATAATAGTGGCCTGGTTCAGCTTTTCATGAAGTCACCTCTTTAATCTGCTGCTTCAGTGTTAACAAACCCCCCCTAACAAACTTTTCTTCTCACTTCACTTTCATAGAATGAAATCCTTGACAGAACCAAAAACTAAAGTAAAACACAAATCCTTTGAGAATTCTCATTATTTCTATTTCCAAGGCCTGAAGAAAGATGAGATGGATTATGAGCAGTTACAGGCTTCTCTGCTGTTCTTAAATCTTAATTATGTTTCCTACTCAGGAACATACTTCATAAGGAGCTTAACTTTAAGCATGTGCTTAAGAGTCATTGAATCCAAGAGGAACAAGGTAGAGTCAGGACGCTGGCAACCAGAAATGGTCTCTTAGCAGGCCACAGATACCATTAACTTATCTCTAGGTACAAAGGGTGACAGAGGCCATTGGTGCCTGTGGGAGACAGACTGGTTTGATTTGATCGGGCTTTCATTATGTTTATAATTTTTCTGTAATTAAAATCTTTTAAATTTAAGCAGGTTTTTACATCTAAACACATGCCGAATCAGTATTGCCTGAATATCAGTAGGCTCGAACACATACTTTTACACCGTACAGCAAGGGCCAAAATACAACTAGGCCAGCCCACAGGGGTTAGTGCCCTATACCCAATCGCAATCCCAACATCCATCACAAAATTAGCAGCTGAACATTTAGAAACGTTCTTCCTCTTGCTACCTGAACCACACCAACTCTCGAGAGGAAGGCAGTGAAACCCCTGGAACTGCTTTCCTTTTGTAGGCATCTCCAGTCAATTACAGAGTCCCACCTTTCTCCTCATTGCCTTGTTACCAATCATTTTTCAGTAGCATACAGCATCCCCTGGACAGATCAGTGCCACGTTACAGTATCTACCATCCCATGAACAAACTACCCTTAACCCCAAGGTGTTGCAATTTAAACGCTAATGCTTTGCAACAGAAACAGAAAAACATCCAACAATCGAAAGTGTGGGATTACAGGCTGGAAATCATCTCTCTCCTGTCCCTCCTGCTCCTCCCCAGGCTTATAATCTTACAAGGAACACATAACATTTTCTGCATGTGCATTAAGCTAGTCCTTTCCAATAACTTCATACTGACTGTAGCTCTGGATCCTCTAGCAAAGGTGTTTGAAGGCAAAAGAATCACTACCCCTTGTTTCTTTCTGCTTCTCTGTTGATGCTGCTGCACGGCTCACAGCTTGCACACTTTCTGGTTCTTTTGCAAACAGCCTCCATGGGGGCTGCCGGCAGTGCCTGAGGCTGAGCCAGCACAGCGGCCACAGCAAGGCTCCTCCTTGCCAGCAGTTCCCCGAAGGCCACCAGCACCCTCGAGCACCAGCACAGCAGACATAGCTTTCCATTTCAGGCAAGTTTTTCTTTCCCGCTACGCCTTGCTCAGGCAGCACCTACAGGAGCAGCTTAAATCAGCAGGATGGGGAGCTTGGAACCGTCAGCGCTCAGAGGAGACCTGCAAAGCAGGTGCATCTCTAAGCGCTGTCCTGTTTCCCCACGCCTGATGCAGCCAGCAGTCAAAATGCCCTTAACCCACAGCCGGGCCAGCACGAGCCCATGCGCCCCTTTTACAGGGAAGGTTCCCTCACATCTCTGGGACTTCCTATGATGTCCTGAAAGTCACCTTACCATTGATGTTGCCTGGCTGGCTGTAGAGAACAGGCTTCAGAGACTCTGCATAAAAATGAGAGTACTGACCCAGTGGTAACAGACAGAAACTAGCATTTGCCCTCAAGAGTGTAGCTTAGATACTGCCTACGCATGCAGGGACTCTGCAAGTCTGTCATGTTATTCCCAGTTGAATATTAGGAGCACTAAATACAATTCTGAAGGAATTTTTACTGCCCATAAAAGCTCATGCAGTCTATAATTTTAAGAAAAAAAAATCATTTTTTGGTACTTTCAAAGAACCTGAAAGCTATTTTATTTCTTCTTTGTATGGTTTCTTGACTTATTCAACTTTTATTTGCCTGTGTTCTCTGTTGAGACAGTACCCCGTGAAATGCTTCTGGTTTGCTGAACCAGATGATGCTGATAAAGAGTGCTCATGTACCCTGGCATTTCCTTGGCTCCCAGAGGTTGGCTGGAGATCTGTGTAATTACAATCATGCTTCCCATACAAATGCTTATTTGGAGTCTCTGCTCCGAGTAGGGCAGCAATTGCTTCTTGTTAGGGTTTCGTAAGGGTGCAAATTATCCCAGAATACATAGTATATGTAGTCTATCCCAAGATATGTAGATGAGAAAATATCTAGTAATTTCCTTTTCCTAAGATTACTTCCATTTCACGCCTTTACCAGCAGAGGGGAGGGCTCATGCAGTCCCCACCCTCCCACCCGGCAGCACCCGAAATTACCCCACGTGAGAGCCTTGACTGTGCCACGGACAGGCTCGCACAAGAATTGTGTAACTCTCCAAAGAGGTGACCTTCCTCTGCTGCTCAGGTTCATGTTATCTCAGTCCATCTGTTTGTTTGGTCCTCTTGTGCTCCTGGCCCCCTTGGAATGGCCCTGGAGAACTGTGAGTTACTACCCGAGATAAAAAAGATAAGGCCAACAGTCTTGCCAACTGAGATGGAAAGGACTTGAAATCCACCTTTACTACATTTGTATGGTAGCCAAAACTCATGCTCAGTCAGGAATACTACAAGTATTTTGCATTTTTTACAAATAAGGCACCTCATACTGTTAACAGCTATTACCAAGTACAATTGCACTGTAGTTCCATAAAATAAAATGTAATATAATGCTTACACTTTCCAGTTGCACAATAGTCATTGTGAACAATTACACAAAATCTTGGGCTTTTTATGGCCATTTCTAACACTGAGTTTGTGTACACTATATAAACGCCATCTGTAGAGAATGTAAGACACAACTTCTGTTTGAGCACAGATATATAAAACTGTATCATCAACTTTCCAGCGAGCATCCGGTTAAACAGCTATTGTCTGTATCTTCCTCTAAACTACATTAATTCAGCAACTTACCTTTTTGGATTCACGCTCCCGCTTCATTGCTTCCAAGCTTGCATACCTCCAGTACTTTATTGCAAGCACATGTATGCATATGCCCTGAATCCCTGACTTCACCTCCATCCAGCCCTCCCTGGGCTCTGTCCGGCCCGCGTACCACCGCATCCTGCCCCAGCCCCTCCCTGCGTGGGTACAACTGTGCACCAGCGGTTGACACAGAGCAGCGGTTTCCAAATTCTTGCCATGAAAAGCTTTTGAGGTGTTTCAGTAGAAGGCTGCTAGTTGTGCATACCAAAGCAGGGGCTTTCCCCTCTGCAGAGGCCCCTTCTTAAGTATAAAGTACAAACAATGAAAATGAAAAGCAATAAAAAAAGGAGAGATCTGGGCTTTGAATGCTTCTTAGGGTCAAGCACTAAACCCTCTTTTGACAGCTACACAACCCACACTTGTTCTCCTCAAGAGAATTTGACCTCAAGTAAGGAATTGAACAAAGTGCATATTTTGTCTACAGTGGACAAATACGTTGTTCTAAAGCAACAAACAAACTTCAGATAAAATATACAGATAGCAATAGGGCAAAAAACCCACGCTCCCAGAGATGAAACCCCTCTATACTTTATGCAAATTTTAAAAAAGAACAAAGTATTTCTGATTTCATTGACTTTGTGTTGTATGGCAGAAGGTTAATCAAACTGAAGTGTTACATTTCTCCTCTGTTATTGATTAACCAAAGTCAAATAACATTATCATTTTGCTTAATGCATTTAAATCACGAATATTTTCCCAGATGCTCTGCACAGGCACTTTGCAGATTTCAGTGCAAGTTGTTTACATGCTGAAGCATTGAGCCTGCATAGAAACACTTTGCTGTGATAGCAACACATACCCAACAGTTTTCATTTTCTCAATTCAGGAGGAAAATTGCTGTTCCTCCCTCTCCTTGGAATTATCTCTCTTTCTGCAGGATTTATTCCTACATCATTTGAAAAAATTACAAGCATGCTCATAATGGCTGCATTTTGGTGCCCATCTTCAGCTAAGCCCTGGTCCAAAGTCCCCTGAAATCACTGGGATTATTTCTGCTGGCTTCAGGACCCCTTATTTAGCCCTGAGTACACTGCAAAGCTGGTTTTCATTTTTAACAGGTCTGGAGTTGCTTTAACAGTGGAGTTGCTTATGCGGAGAATTTAGCCTAATGGCATAGAAGCGATCTCCTGCCCCACTAAAGTGACTGCAGTTACACAACCGATCGTGACAAGGCCAAGAAGATGCAGTGGTCCACCACTGGCTGATCTTCCTCCCTTTGAAACTACCAGTTATATCTTGCATCGACTTTTAACACTAAGATAACGTGAAATGAGATGAGAACGGAGCCCACGCTGATGGACTCGCACTCGCTGCCTGCCGTGTCCATCAGCTGTGCTGTGGGCACCAGGCCTGGCACAGATTCCCAACGGGGATCTGCCCGCTGTGCAGCTGAACTGGCAGAGATGCAGAATCATGTATCAATTAATTTTTGCTGATCAGCAGCTTTGAAAATGGAAAGAAATAATCAGAACAAACTCAGCCTTGGGTTTAAAGCCAAGTACAGCTTCAGCAGACTTCCAACAGAAGTGAATGTGAGAATATTACATTTTTATTACTATTTTTGTTCATAGATGTTTCATTTGTCCAAGCCTGCCAGCAAGCTCTGGCCATTTTCTGAAGTGATGGATAAGGATTTCATTTGCATTGGGATAAAAAGAAAGGCAGAAAAAAAGAGAGGCTGCTCATTCCTTATAGAAACAAAAGTATCTCTAAATTGACACTTGGAATTACGTGTATTCCACCAGGAGCTCGAGATCTGCCGTAACACACTATCTGCTGTAAATGACCAAAACGCTTATAGATTTATCTGCCACAATATTATAAGGGAGAAAGTCTGTTTATACAAGGATGATCAATATCACTAGCTTCATCTATATTCTGCCAGTGCCACAGTATGCTAAACCGTAACCAAATCCTTCGGCAGCCCATGCTGCAAAGCACCTAGAATATTACCCAGAAAGTCCCCAGATGCATGCCTCATTTTCACATACATTTTAGACATTTTCCACATAAAATTAAGTGCACACATCTGGACACCTCTTTATGTAAACAAATATATATCACGTATGTGGACTATTTATTCATTTTCTCGTGATCATCAGGAATAGGAGGAACAAGAAAGGGGTCTGGAAGAGGAGAAGCTCTTCAGGAGCTTTCCACAGGTGGTGAGCAGGTAGAAGCAGGGTGCAAGAGCTGGCGTTGGGCAAGTAAACCCTGGCTGCTACTGTGATTAGCAGAGCAGAGAGAAATGTGGAAAGGGACATCAGGAAAAGTGGGGAGAAGCTGGGAGGAGCAGGGAATGTGATTGGGTTGATGCCACGGCGCAGCTCCACAGCTGTTTGGTCCCACATCGCTGAAGTCAATAGCAAAACACTCACTACCCCATGCTAAGGGCACACACGGAAGGGCACTCGCGTGTAAGGCTGGAGCACATACATGGATTGCTCGCTGCTACCCATTTCCACGTACATAGACACACATACGTACATCCATCGGTGCAGCAGTGAGAATCCCCTGATCAACAGCTGATACAGCAGACTTTTCAAAAGTGACCTATGATTTTCAGCACTTCCAAAAATTAGAAACAGGAAAGAAATTAAGCAATGGTACGGCCACTTAATTTTTAAATATCCATGCTGTATGGTCAATTCTCATGATTTGTGGAGCACCAAAACCAATTCCAGAACTAAGCACCTATAACTGCCAGTGAGAAAAGTATAACACGTGGAATTTATTATCTATGTACTTTATGCTAATGCAACGTGTATGTTTATTATCAGTACACTATGGGATATAGCATTAAAAATAAACCAGCCTGCAGTAACTATACCCTTTAGGTTTCACAAATATTGCCAGTAAGTATAATGGTGCTTTGTTTGCCTGCATTTACTCTCTGTTTTGTAAATACAAATATTTGGTCAAGGCATCTGCTCAGTCAAGAGCTGTGACTGCTGATCCAAGTACAGGTTTTCAGACCTGTGCAGTAGAAACCCATCTAAATAACTGAATATACAAATCACCAGTCGGGTGGTTAATTCTTTACACATTTATGATGATGCACAGTCACTGAACCAGCACAAACGTTAGATACCTGTACTTGAAAAGCAGACCTGTGACTTGTTTAGAATAGATTTTAATAAAAGAAAATGCAGAAAATGTAAGTTAGGTCATGTTACTTTTAGGTTCTGATTATTCTTATTATCACCACTTGTAATTGTTTGGAAAACAAATATAATGTTTTGCAATTAGAACCCTGATCTATGAAAGCACTCGAGCAACTGTATAACGAAGCATATGAGTAGTCACTTTAATAAAATTACTACTTATATACATGAATTATCCACTCATTTTAAGTGAATTGCTGGATCAAAGCCTGTTTCAATTAGAGCAGCAGAGTTAAAGTAATGTAACAACTCCAGTTTGGAGAAAATAACAGACCAAAGGTGGCCGTATCAATAAAGATATTCCCACAGGGGAAGGAGAATAACTGATACCTGTAGGAAGTACCCATATAACTACACCACATCAAGTATAATTATCCTTTCAACTTTTTTTACCTAGAAGATTAAAATAAATTTCATCTCAAACCTTGTGAGAAAACTCTGCACTGCTTTGGTTTGTGAAGGGGCTGAAGATGTTAATGCTCCGAGAACTTGGACAAAACCCACTATTAAAAATGCCACTTCTGCTTTTTAATGGAGGTAAACAGGGTACGCTATAAATCTCCAGCGTAGCCTACCGAAGTGTCAGAACAGCTCATTCAAAGCAATACATTCTCTTCTGAAAGATTTTAGTATTATAATCAAAAATTCTCTCCCTCGGATGCACCTGAGAAGCATTAACTTCTTGGTGACTTTAAGAACCAAATCCTTTAATACAAACCTAGCTTTTCCCACAGGCACTTGAAAATATTTAGCATTTTTTCAGCTGAATGCAATTTTCATAATAAAGTAGCTCACTCGGCTACCTGACACCACAGACAAAGCCACCGAGTGAGCAGCTCCTGCCAACTTAGGCAGAGTATGATCGCAACCCCCGGTTACATACATAAGTAGGCTTTTAAATATCCCACTGCTGTAACAATTCAAGTAATTTATGTATTATATGTTATTGTTATATATTTTATTTGTAACATATGTATTTTATTCCGTAACATCCGACACAACCCCTGCATACCCGATGTCTTTCAGTCAACCTTAACGCAGAATACAACAGATCTTAAATTTCTGTAACATTTAAATTCTACCTCTGTGACCAGTTTTAGGATACTAAAGCAGCCCTTTGCTACTCTAGACCCAATCTGGATGCCTAATTTTCATTTCTGTTGTTTAGAGCCTAGTAAAAGGAATTTGCTTAATAGAATATCCCTTCCGCTACGAAGTAGATTCCTGCACATAAACCCATGCCCCTTTCTGAACAGCACCGGCTCATCACTACTGGTGCTGCTCCCTACTTTTAGTCTACTGTTCATTTATATTTCACTGGCAAACCTCTCGGAAAAGTAAGGGAATGAGGTATATTTTATTCTGTGCCAAAATACTCAGTCCAGTCTATCAAATCCAAAATGTTCACATTTAACTGCATCTCTGGCAGTTTCAAGGGTATCATTTTAAAACTAGAGTATATTTTGTTAAATCAGGCCCCACAGTGATCCTGTTTTACTTCCATCCACTTAGCCTATTAATGCAGGCTAATACTGCATGTTCTTGTGGCAACAAAACCTAAAGTGTACCAGGAGACTACAGTGATAGATTACATGTACATGCTGTGTCATATCCAATTAACTCAAATTGACTGTGTACTGCATTATGCTGTTAGTGCATGGAAGATCAATAAATATGGAGAAAATCCAACGAGGCTCTCTCCATTCCCATCCAATTCTAGTAGGTCTGAGACAGATCATGCTCCTATGATGTGTATGCTGCTGCTGAAGAGGGCAGGTGGTGCATAGACACCATTCAAACTTGGCCTATTCAATCTAAACTCCTCTAACTCGCCATTCATGCATAGCAAAACACCATCTGGTCCTATTTTGCCTCTAGCAATCACAGCTGACCAAAAACGATAATAACAGCTGTTGCAAAACAAAAGCCAAACAAAGGGGGGAGGGAAAGGTTAGAATGAAGTCCAGTGCTGCAAAATACTCCATGAAGTGAGAAATGGAAAAGGAGCCATTCAAATAGCCAACCCCCATTGAAAAGAGGCAGTGCAAGACTTCTGGTTAAACTCGAGATATTTAATCCATCTGTCCTGCCAACCACAATGGTCAGGTGATAATATAAAATCGAGATTATGTTGCATAGAGGTATTTAAAGCCTTTGTTCTCCAAGTTAGAAACTAATGACCCTGTGTCAGCTAAAAATTAAACCTCCTTATGTTCTTTCATCATGTGTCAACCTGGGTTAATGTGAAAGTAGAATGTGGTTAACCGGGGTGATAAAGCATCTGAAACCTCGGGAAAAGAAGGGAGCAGCTAAGTGCTTGTAAATGATATGAAGAAACACATTCGTTAAACTATGCATGACACTGAAATCATACAGATACTGCATTTTTCCAGTATAAATTGCATATTAAGCGATTTAAATTAACAGTTTTATTTATGACCTACGATAGCAAAGTTATTCACTTAGACTTGGGGAATATGAACACCAACTTGCACAGTTTGAAACACAAGATGTTCTGCAATATGCTACTGTGGGTAATGTAAAATATAATTTTGTAGCAAGCAGGGGGATGCTCCAGCTTTTCAAGATTCAAATTTTGATATTTAAAATGTACAATCCTGCTTGATGATTAATTTTTTCTAGCTGCAGTAATTAAAACTATTTTTCCTGGAATTGACCATCAGTAGTTCAGCAGCTCTTAATCAAATGTGATAAAACCCAGGATTTATGAAATCATTTAATGAGTGTAATAACACCTGCTTCTCGCTGCAAATAGTTGAAAACAGACTTCAGTTGTAATTAACTCTTATCACTAGTGACATTTTTCCAACGATACTTCATAGGTCTTCAAAATGACAATTACAGAACTAATACGCAATTACTGTCACATGCAGTTTAGCAATTATTTCTGAAAACATTTGTCTAAAGGTTTCAAAACGACTATAAAATGGTTCCCTTTGTTATGTAACATTGGTTAAAACCGACACACACAAAAATCTCTCCCAACCAGCCTCTGCTGTGCCATTTCTAACGCAGGCAGGCTTCCTCGCGCTTGGAATAAACATTCCCCGTCCCAGACATTATTAGATATCATACTAAGGCTATTATGAGCATGGGTAGCTGTCAACTAACACCTATTATGAAAAGCTTCAATTTATACATGATTTTTTCTGCTCCAAGAAATCTATAAATTTATAATTAGAATCTCTTGCTGTTCAATATTTGTACATAATAAACAGAGTACCTGAGGATGATGAAATATTGAAAGCTGAATTCATTATTAATAAACTCACACGGTATAGTACCTCTTCCCTCAAGTCTGGCTGCAACTTTTCAGGGATCTATATTCCATTATTTTTTGGTTGTGGCCTGCGCATGGTAGCTATGGACACCGCCTCAAACAGGATTAGGATTCTGCTCAGGTTTGACACTTGCTGTTTTTAATTTTCATTTTATCATAAGCAGTTTAAGATTATTGCCAGTGGTAATTTGCAATTTTTATCAAGACCTCTTCATTATAGCTTCTGACAGGACAGATGCTGTAATTAATCATGCAAGACAACTGGGGATAGTGGTCAGACTGCACTCGCAGTACAGCTACTGCAGACAAAGAAGGGAAAGAAGAAAATAAAGGATTTCTCCTCTCTGTCAAGAGTAAAAGTGTATAAACAGCACTAATGTCCTGACAACACATGGGGTGTGAATGTTTCCACTTCCTTCATATGAAATACCTGCCCTCTCCACCCCTCCTGTCACGTCCTACTTATATGATAAAGTATAAATCAGACAACTCGGGATCAGTCAGAGTTAGGGGCTTATAGATGGGAAGCCCATGGCAGTAGCTGCGTTTGCATCTGAAAACTCAAAGACACAAAGAAAACCACAATTTGTGCTTATTTGCATCTGTGAACACTGCTGCTGAGAGACAGGTTTGCTGTCCTGCTCCTGCGGATGAAAGTAACACAGGGTACCACGAACGCTTTGTAGCTCTACCACCTTCTTTCTCTCTCTGAAGTAA
>VZTV01061207.1:584-23121 GCA_013400875.1 Anhinga rufa
TAGGGCTGTCTATTACCTGGCTCAAGAAGCTATCCCTAATGCATTCTAGGAATCTCCTGAATTGCCTACAGCTCGCCGTGCTACTTTTCCAGCTGATGTAGGGGTGGTTGAAGTCCCCAGTAGGATGAGAGCCTGCAAGCACAAAGCCTCCTGGAGTTGGAGGAAGAAGGCTTCATCAGTAGGCTCCTCTTGATCATAACATAAAAATATGTTACAGTCTCCAGAAAAAAAGAGATGCATAAAGAGGTAAAACACTTAAGTTTTATGCATATGGATGGTTATAGTGAGACCACTGTATGAGTTGGACTTTTTCTTCAAAACTGAGTTTTGCACTGATGTGATAGTTCTATGGAAATATATTATTGTTTGTGAACCAGTAAGGAAAGACTTGTTGAAAACTGTGGGAACTCAAGTACTGAGAAGAATGATCAACAGAAGGCAAGGAGGAGGTTTTTCATTGTACTTCCTCCACCAAAAGACACATAATAATACTTTAAGTGACTGCACAGCTTGCTGTGTTTTCTCAGAGTATGAATATAAGAACCTCTTCATGGATTCATTTAGAACAATTAATCTGTTAGATTTAGTAAGGGTCATGTATCATGTTACTTTATGTATTTCCCACCTTTCCAAATGGTCTTTTTAGCTCCTAACTAGCCTTCTCCCTGTCTGTACAATGTGGGGATATATTAATAATCTAATAAACTAGCACTGTGTCATAAACCTCAGCTGGTGCTTTTTCCTTACTTCTAGGGCCTTCAAAAGTAAATTAATCTAAAAAACCCAACCCTATTCTGATTTGGATTTTAAGTGGCTGCTACTGATGCTTTGACATGGTCTTATATTTAAATAAGAATGATGACAGGAAGTACTTAAAATAGTAAAAAATAGTAAATATAATTTCCTTCTTTTTTCCCTGAGAAACTTGATCAGCATGCTGTCCAGCTTAGTCTTTTCCCTGCCATTACCACTTCTATTACAAAAATAACATTAGAAGTATTAATTTAATTGATCTGAAATTCTGTTTCAGGTGAGCAAAAATAGAAATCTCAAGCAACTTAAACAGTTAATGATATCATTACTAGCCACATATCTGCAGAGACAGTGTTTCAGCAGTCCTCACAGCACAGGTTTAAAAGGTATGATAGTATAAAATTAACTGTTATCACGCTGACACAGAATGGCTGGGATTGGAAGACAGCTCCGAGTCCAACCCTCCCTGCCTAGAGTACGGTCACTCAGAGCAGGTTGCCCATGACAGTGTCCAATCAGGTTTTGAATATCTCCAGAGATGGAGACTCCTCAACCTCCCTCAGCAGCTTGTGACAGTGTTTGATCACTCAGTAAAACCTCTCCTCTATTTCCACTTGTGCCCATTGCCTCTTGTCCTATCACTGGGCACCACTGAGAAGGGTGTGGCTCCATCTTTAGTTTCCCCATCAGGTATTTATACACATGGATAAAAACCCTTTGAGAAGAGAAGTCTTCTCCAGGCTGAACAATCACAGCTCTCCCAGCCTCTCCTCACTTGTCTAAATGTTCCCTGACCTTTAAATATTCCTCCACCAAGGTCTTCCTTGCTCCATATTTCCCCTCTAGTCTCAAGGCCCTGGGACTGTTAAAAGTCAGTCTTATGGCCAGTCTTACAGGAAAGACGGAGGCAAAGAAGGCATTAAATATATATTTTGTTCCAGAAATTCCTGTTTTGAAATAAAGCTGTGTTTCCTGTGGTGGAGAAATCTGTTTTCTATATGCTGCTTCCTCTCTCCTTCCCCATCTATTGATATGTTTCAGGAATAATTTACAATATTATAAAATTAAAAAGACCATGCATTTAAGTAGTTAATGTTAAAGAAAACTGTATATTTTTATCAGTTCAGTATTCATTGTTTGTAGCAAAGATAAATAAGGAACAGAAATATAAAATCAAAGAGGCTTCTTACCTCTCATCACATCTTGCTTCTCATTACAGGGAACAATGAGCTTGGTCAGGCAAGATTTGCTTTTGATAAAACCAGGCCAGCTGTTCCTAGCAGTTTCTTCATGAGTTTGGAAATGGCTTTCCAGAGGCTTTGTTCCAATCCTTCCCTGGGTGCTGAGCTGAGGCTGACATATTTGTAACTACAGGATCCTCCTCCTTGCCCATCTTGAGGATGAGTACAGTGGTTAACTTTTTCCAGTAAAGAGGAAACTTTCCCAGTTGCCACTAAATTTTGAAGGCAGCCTCACAGTGACACCAGACACTTCATTCAGTACCCTCAGGTGCATCCTGTGTGGTCTCATGGACTTGTGTGCATCCCAGTGGGTGAAGTGCTCTCCACTTCTATCTCCCTTTCTTGTGGATACTGCCTCACTCCCACAGACTCTGGTAGGTGGCTCAGAGACCTGGGTGGCCTGACACCAGCTCTTATCAGTGAAAAGGGCACTTAGTACCTCAGCCTTCTCCAAGTTCCTTGTCAGTAGGGCCCCTGACCCAGCAAGCAACAGGCCCACATTTTCTTCAGCCTTACCTTTGCTACTTACAGAAACCAGTCTTGTTAAGCTCCTTTACTAATTTCAGCTCCAGATGAGCTTTGGATTTTTGGCACTGGGAGAGTCATAAGACATTGCTTTCTTAGGACAGAGGAATATAGACACATTTCCCATCTGCAGTCTTTTTTTCTGTCTGAGAACATGGCCTTCTTCCACTTTTTAATGATTTTTCTGCCCACTGGAATGGGTTGTACTTATGCTGTGATGGTTGATCTCCTCTGCCTGCTGTGACACTTTCCACAGGATCCTGTCAAACAGATTCACAAACAAGGTGAACCCTCTGTCCTTTCCCACATAGCTCTCTTCCTATTCCAAATTTCTTGTTGATTGGTGGAATTCCTACTGCAGAGGTAAGGGGTTTCAGGGCTGTTAGTAGAAGAGATCTTCAAGGTGAATTAGTAATAACACCTCTGACAGTGAGACACCACCACATTTTTAATTTAAGCTATAAATCTTCAAAACTCTAAAACCACCTGCATTTTTTGCTTCTAACTTCAAACTTATGTACTTGCAGAAAATTTAACCAGATTAAAAAAACCCTGTGGTTAATGAAAATTACTCCTGATGTAGCTGATAGAAGTGAGATCTTTTTGCTGGAGATAATACTACAGTATTTTCTAAAAATGTAAATGATGTGGTTGTTTCACTTCAGATTTTAGAAATAACAAAACATATCATAGGCATGATACTTTAGAAGTTCAAAAGGCCAGTTCCAGCTCCAAGGCCAATCTCATTAGTTAGAAACCAAATGAACAATAAGATGAAGGTTCATCCTTATAATTTTAATAAGAGGTCAATGGAGGGCCAACTTAATTTCCTACAGCCTCTGCTCAGTGACATTAGTTAGTGAAATCAGCCCTTGCTTAAGCTTGAATTCAGTTATTTCAGGCATTAATGTTTTTCTGACATCAATGAGCAAATCCATCATAGACAAGTGTTTTAATTTTGCTAAGATAATTTTATAATTCAGAAACCTATCAAATTCCCAAGTTACATGACTCCAAATTCACAGTATCTGAATTGATACTGAAATATTAGCTTTGCTGTTTTTAACCTTGAGCAGTGCAAGAAAATAAAATTTTCTGATAATTTTCATGGTTCCCTGTACATGACAAATAATATATGACAAGTTCTTAAAAAGATGTAAGTTACCAAAAGTGGAATGTAGCTCTGGGAATTAAGACATATCAATCCCAGTCATGTAGTCTGAATTTCTAGACCAAAACCCAAACCAAATTATATGCTTCATTGCATTGTCAGCAACATGGCATTTATTCCCTTAATGTTCCTCAAGCCAAATGTCTCATTGTCTGTGTCCCCTGAGAGTCAAACTCTGGTAGTTACTGTTTTGCCTGAAGAAGTCAAAACCGGCAGTGAGCTCCCCAACCTTCACTTTTTAGGCAGTGGCCTTCTAATTTGCTTCATCAAAGGTGTCAAGACAGCAAAAACAGAAGTGCTGAAGGAGACTCTCACTTGCTGCCTGTCTGCTAACATACTGCCTTAAACTATTAAACTTTCTCAGAAGAAGGAATTGTCTTTGAAGCTGCCCCACACCATATATTTGAACATGCCAAAATTACATTTTGGTCCCTGATCTGAAGTCTACAAAGCATTAACAATCCTATTTGTAAACTATTTTATACTGCATTCCCATACTTAAAGTAATACATGAATATACCATTTCTTTCTACCTCAAAAAGTGAAGGAAATCTGGTATTAAAATACATGGTTTTCAATTCTTGTCAGAGAAATTGGAAGAATTAAGAGTCTGCATTCACCTGATTGAGGTTTTCAAAGCAGCCTTCTCACACTTCCACCATTTTGTGACAAATTGCATGGCAGACAGCCATACATGGCCAGACAGCAAGAAATCTGTATGTAAGGATAAGAGGAGAGACAGAAGTGGAAAAAAAGGGGTATTTTAAGAAAATGCAACAGCTGCACAGATAGGAGGAAAAGAAAGACTTCAGTTAAGAAGACAAAAACAGTAAAAGGAACAAGAAATAGAAGCAAGAGGTGAAACACAGGAGAAATAAGAAGACAGAAAACAGATAAACTTTACATGTTATTACCTGGCACTAAACTCAAAAAACATCTCCTCTGTAACAGAAGAAGAGCAAAAAAAGAATATGGTAGTAAGGAAATAAGCCAGAGGGACTATGCTAATAAAGAGAACCACTTAATACGAGTACAGTAGAATAAGCAACACTAACATAATTTCTAGTTAAAGCCAATATTTCAGTGAATAACAAATTCATTTTTCATAAAACATTCATAGTGTAATTCTCCTCCATTACCTTCATAGAAGCTGAAATTCCTGGCCCACCAAATGTCAGCCAGAAGAAGAAAAGATGTCTGCAATAAAATAGCTAAAGCCCTTTAACACACAAATGAAACCTGCAACTCTTGAACCACAGAAGGCTTATAATTGTACCTCAAAGGATTTCGTAGCTTTCTCCACTTATGACTGTTTCCATTAGTACTGATTTTACAGTTGCTAGAGTGCCAAAGAACAGGATGAAGCAAACAGAGACAGGAAACTGTTCACTTCTCTTTACTTTCTCTGCCCAAGAGCACTTCTGGAACAGAAGGAAAAGAGTGTGTTTTCCTAGAGGTAACACTGGAAACTGACACCAATGAATGATGGTTGGTGCTGGTCCTTGGAAGAACACCTCTGAGGTATACAATACCCTTCTAATGATAGGTTTCAAATGCTTCTATCCTCAGAGTTCAAAATAATGCAGTATTTCCTTGGGTGCTTTTGTATTAAAGTTGTTATCCTGGAATTCCAGAAGCCTGAATTTTGTTGCTCTGAATCAGCAAAAGTTATTTACTTAAACTTTCAGGTCCTCAGTTCCTAATCTGTGAAATGATACCTGGTGGGTCTTTCTTTGTTTCTTTCTTTGTTTCTTTCCTTTCTTTCTTTTCCCTCCCACTTACTCTTTTTTTAGCTTTTGTTCATTAGCTTCCTTTGGTATTTCCTTTTCTGAATCTAAAGTTTCTGCTGTTCTGTGGCTTTATCGCTCCAGTAGAGGCCTAAATTGTGTAACTGGGCAAATGATAATAATGACATGGGGCCATTTCCCTCCCTGTCTGAAAATAAATGGTGGCAGGTGCATCTGCCTGCCTTAGAGTGTGTCTTCTATGAGCTGCAAGTGTCAAAGCTTTATCAGCTTGGGGTCATCAGCCCATTATAACTGATTAATGGAGCACTCACCAGAACAAGGACATTGTGAATGCTATGTTACAGAATTGTTATATTAACTTCCTGAAAGCCTTCCAAGCAGTGCATTAGAAGTTGACTAATAAACAACAAATGACAAGCTTACTGGAAAAATACCTTTTCTCCATTAGGCCAAAATGAAAAGTGGGTATCTAAGAAAGAAGAAAGAAAAAATATACTACCATATTATGCCTTTTGGAGCATACCAATTTCACAGTGTATGAAGTCTGGCAAGCAGCTGAGATAGATGGTCAAAATCATAAGGGAAAGCAAAAAGGAAGATGCTTGCAATGACTTTCCTTAATCCACTTCTTTTAAATGAAGGCTCAAGGAGTATTTAAAGGAAACTGAGGAAAAGATGGAACGGGAGGAAGAACAACAATGTGCTGAGAGATATACTCCTCTTCAGCTATCCAGAGACCATCTCCCTGTTTCACACAGACAGTGAAGAAAAATAGTCGGTTCTTGTCTCTGGGGTAGACCATAATTTTAGTCTCAACTGAAAGGAAAGCAAAACAAGGGTGTGCACTCCAAGAGAAACTGTAAGCCAGGCCACAGGATTATGTGCTGTTCTGGTGGTAGCCAAGCTCAGTTAGGAGACTACAGTCCCTTGACCAACATCCTCCCACTATCGCTTTGACAAAACAACCACCATAATCCTTTTCACTGGCTTACTTCTACCAGACTGGCTGAGACTGCCTGAATTTGGGAAGAGTTGCATATGTGGCTGCAGGAGCAGGTCTGGGAAGGCAGCACTTGGTTGTCACATGAGTAAAACTCTTTCCCATCTCAGGACCACTGGCCCTGCTGTCAGGTGCAAGTTCCTGAGCCACAGTTCCTCTTCTGTTTCCTCTTTGACCTTGGAAAGGCAAATACAAGTTTCAGTTGTAACAGAAACAAAGAAGAATATGCGCTCACAGCCCAGAAAGCCAACCGTATCCTGGGCTGCATCAAAAGCAGCATGGGCAGCAGGGCGAGGGAGGTGATTCTGCCCCTCTGCTCTGCTGTGGTGAGACCCCACCTGCAGTGCTGCGTCCAGCTCTGGAGCCCCCAGCACAGGAAGGGCATGGACCTGTTGGAGCGGGTCCAGAGGAGGGCCACGAAGATGATCAGGGGGCTGGAGCACCTCTCCTGTGAAGACAGGCTGAGAGAGCTGGGGTTGTTCAGCCTGGAGAAGAGAAGGCTCCAGGGAGACCTTATTGCGGCCTTCCAGTACTTAAAGGGGGACTATAGGAAAGATGGGGGCAATCTCTTTAGCAAGGCCTCTTGTGACAGCACAAGGGGTAATGGTTTTAAACTAGAGGAGGGTAGATTTACACTGGATACAAGGAAGAAGTTTTTTACAATGAGGGTGGTGAGGCACTGAAACAGGTTGCCTAGAGAGGTGGTAGATGCCCGATCCCTAGAAACATTCAAGGTCAGGTTGGACGGGGCTCTGAGCAACCTGATCTAGTTGAAGATGTCCCTGGTCACTGCAGAGGGGTTGGACTAAATGACCTCTAAAGGTCTCTTCCCACCTAAACTATTCTGTGAGTCTAAGATTCTATGACGAACACTCTCCTAATATGCTCAGTTAAGTTAGCCAGCCACCAGGGAGATGAGGAGGCAAAGCCTCTCTCCCTGCATTACTTTGTGTAAATCTTAAAGGTTGAGAACATATTTGCTCTAGATTTAACCTCTAAGTATGCAACATGTCGAAGTAGAAGACAGTTGTTTCATTTTGTTTTGGTTTTGGTTTTTTTTTGTTTTTTTTTTGTTTTGTTTTGTTTGTTTTTTTTTTGTTTGTTTGTTTGTTTGTTTGTTTTGTTGGTTTTTTTTTTAAATTCACAGGCAGACACAATATAAAAGTAATAATAGACTCCTAGACCTTAATTTGATGTCTGTATTTTTTTTTCTTACTTGCACTTCACTTCAGGAAGTTCCTTTGGTGCTATTCTCTGAAAAAGAGAAGAGGGTATGCCTTTCCTGTCCCTAAACTCTCATAGTATGGAGTGATCTTGATACCCTGTTGCCTGCTAATCTTATCAACATGTTAGATAAAGTCCACATAATGCCTATTTTAGAAACTCTTAGTGTTTTGCATCCAGTAGAACTCTTTAGAGCAAATATCATAGCAAATATGACATAATTTAAAAGAAAAAATAAAATAAAATAAAAAAAAAAAAGAGGTCCTCAGTGTTTTCAGTTACTCCTCCTCACAATGTTCACTAATAATTCACATCAGCTGTCTGGGATTTGAGTCTGTGAAATCAGTTTAAAACCCACAGCAAAGTACATATGAGTGTTAACTTCCAGAGAACCCAAAGCAGATCAAGAACTAGCACTGACCTTGTCTGCACCTTTGCAGCTCTACAATGATAGGTGAGAAATTGGTGATACACAGTTCTGCAGAGCTGTGCAGAATAGGGAATTGCTATTAAGTGCATGCAATAACACACCAAGAAGAATGTTGTCTGAGCCTGGGGGTTCCAACCTGAGCTTATCTTGATTAAATGACTAAATGGATGGTATGTGAGCAGAATCAGGATTTTCTTGTTATCATCTTTCCTTGTTGATTTTCAGGTTGATAGTGCCATCTTCCCTATTTTGAAAAACATTTGTAGGTCTGTGTAGTGAATTTGAATATAATTGAAAAAGATATTCTGCAGTCACAAATAGGTCAGAGCACTAGGGAAACACAGGTAGGTCTATTCTATCCTTTATCATATGCATGTGATTTTCTTCTCATTTTGAAGAACTCATTAATTATCGAATACTCTCTTTTTCCATTTGCTACTCACTAATGACAAATAACTATGTAGCTCTATTTTTTTTTTGCACTATGCAATTTTTTCCTGGTTCATTTTATTTTGCAAGCAGCTATGACTTTTAAGAAGTTGTTAAATAATAGAAAAAGAATTTCATCATTTTACTTGTTTGGTTCCTTTTTTTCCTGATTCAGAGATAGAAGAGAAAAAAAGTTGCTTTGACCAGCCAACAGATTTGACTTCATCTTTAATTACATAAACTATAATGGTCATTCATTGCACAGTAGTCATTTCTGTGACACATATACATTGTATTTGCCCTTAAGGTCATCCCATCACAAAAGGAGTCTAACTCATTTTTCAAAAGAATACAACATGGACTAATCATATTCATTCTTTTTACAACATGCACTCACTGGTTATCTCTGAGGTCAATCCAAGGTGTCTTACAACTTGCCTGTCACAGACTTTCTGAAACACCCTTGCATCTACAGAGCAACAAGGAGCATTTTTAATAAAATTCATGACCTCTTAATTCTAGCATATAGAAAATCTACTGATGCTCAGATAAGATATGAGAAATGCACAAACCCATCAAAGTTCTAGAAGGAACAGAGACTGGTATGATAAAAAGACACTGTTTTTTTGGTGATAATGAATATATGTCTCATGATTTTACTCATATGTTTTGACCATCTCTTAGTAGTTTTCTACTTCTGCTAAAACCCCTTGAAAATTCAAAAGAAGGTTTGCTTACCATAGGATGTAAGCAGAAGAAAATTTGGCCCAATTGGCTCTTCTCTCCTATAAAAAGAAGAAATACTAGGAAGAAGTTGTGGAAAGAGGGAACAGCTCTACAGGAGAATTAATTTCTTAGAAATCATTAGCTATTTCTTGAGATACATTATCTGTGGAATGGGCAGCTATCAATGGATGATAAACACCAGTTGTTCCTTTAAAAATGTTAAATTACTTCGTATTTAAAAACGTTCTGTATCAATTTAACATGCTAAAAAGAACTTGTGAAACAAACTCTGTGGCAAATTTCTTTCTAAAATTAGTTCATTTCTACCACTTCCGTCAGAAGTCTATCCACTGAGATTAACTCTAAGAATATGTATCCCTTGCTCCTTATTTACTCAAATGCCCTGTACCACTTCAAATATAATACAGTATGAAAGCTACTGGTCAACAATGCGCAAAGCTAGAGGATTAAAGCCAACCTTTCAAGAAGTGGTCAGGAAAAAGGGGAGAGTAGAGAAATCCTGTTAACACCTTGGTAAACAAAGAAGGATTGTGTTCCTGTGTAACAAAAGGTCTTGTAGAACTCAGTCATCTAGGATGTTATGAATGCCAAAAAAAAGTTTCTCTTCTGCAGTCAGTGCAACCCTATACCAACGGCTGCTTAGGTGAAAGTATGTAATAGTGGTACAATCTGGTTTTGATGGCTGAGGGGTAAGAAGGAACTGATCTTTGACATTATAGATTTTATTTCAAGAGGCATTCTTTTCTGTTAAGAAAATGTTTTCTCCTCTCTCTCAGAGAGCCCGTTGCACTCAAGCTCTGTCAACAAGGCAGGGAGATCCAGCATCTGGAGCAAGACTGAGAGCCACCACATGATGTGAATGGGAAGTCACGTGCCTGCAACAGAGACTGCTGAATTACAGCCTCTGTGGCAGTCTTTCTTTGCACTGCAGAGCTGCAGTACTAATAAAAGCCTGTTAAGACACATGTAGTCCAGAAAAGAGCCAGACTCCCAGAAACAAAGTGTCCTTTGGCTGTTCTTCCTGCTAGCAGTCAAAATTTAGTATCACAAGCTGATAAGACTGGAAGACTGGCATGTCCAAGAGCGGACCTATGAGGAATCACGAACTCAAGAGAAGATCTGGGATGTAAGTCAAACCTCAGCCAATGTTTAAGTACTTGGTCTGATGTTAGGACAAAAGGAGAGCAATGGGTATCCTAGACTGTATTTATTACTTAATACATTTTTTTATGGTACCAGGCAAAATGGTCCCTCACTGCAGGACAGACAGACATGTCCAGCTTACTGCTAGTTCCAGCAGAGTGGGCATCACATACTACTGATCCAGACACTGAGACTTTTCTGTGTTTTTTCTTCAACGAGTCAGAAATAAAATTATAAAAAAATTTACCACAAGAAACTTTAGTAGACCAATTTTAGAAAGCTCTTATGGTAGCAAAAGCCTTTTATCATTCAGAAAAAAAACATGTAAACCTTATTAAAATCTGAATGACTATTTGCTAAAAGTTGTTTCTCTTAACCTACTTCAAGGTTAGTTTTGTCCCAACAAACAAAAGATTAAACTTTGTCTTTTTTAGACACAAATTCACAAAAATCCTCAGCTGTATTAATTCTGTGGTATTTGAAGTTGCTCTGTACACACCCATTGACCTAACTAATTTACCAAACATAGCTTTGAATAAAACTGCAGCAGCTTTTTACTCATGGACTTCTTAGGCATTCCTGGAGAGATCATGGAATCTGTGTTTTTTCTACCAACATGGGTAGAAAAATAACCTTGAAGTTGATCAGCCTGATCTACAAAACACCTCAGCCTGAATATTCCTCTCAGATGGAATGTGTCGTCTTCTAGCTCATCTGGGAAGCTTTGCTGAATTCTTGAGTGTGAGGCCACTCTTCACACATTGCCCAAGCCAGCTCTTTCCACAATAGTTCAGGGATTCACCTTCTTGCAAAAGACCTTGGCACATTCATTTGGTGAGTTGCACAATTTTCCACTTAACATGGCACAGAGCATGAATTTTCTTTAGGGTTGCATATAGTTTAGATGGGGAAAGGTGGTTTGTTTAACCAGGTCTGGGTGAAAACAATGGTCTGTCAATTGCTCCATCTGTAAAAAAAATATTGTTCCTGTCATTGCTCCAAAATTACTTCAATAAAAGCAGAAAGAAAGGAATAGATTGCATAGCTGTTAGAAATAAACAAGCAAACAAAAGCTGTAATTCTTTCCATGGAGTCAGGGAGAACATGATGAACTAAATAAGTCTAGTTTCACAATGGATGGAGGGCTGATGGACAAAAAGAGGGCAAAACACTGAAACTAGAACACATATCAGGGCTCTGAAAATAAGGAAAGCTGTCAAACCAGCTGAGTTTCAGAAGCAAAGCTACACTCAGGATTCAAGACAAAGAGCAAACACCCAGACAAGAATCACAGTTTGATACAAAAGCTATTTGCCACAGTCAATATCTATTCAAAGAGCACCTGCAAGTTAAGTTAGAACTGCTGCTGCTGATCCCAATCAACAGTTACCCTGAGCACTATCACTTGTGGTTACTGCAGCACAGGGGAAATGTTTACTAAAAGTAACTTCTAGCAAGACTTAGCTGGAGGGCACTTAAGGACAATCCCACAAGTTTTGACTAGTCCAAATTCAAGCCATTTCAGTATAGTGGCATAGGTCTGAGAGAGGCAGAGCTGTTTATTGGACATGTAGACTCAATTCAATCACAAATAATTAGGCAAGTATCAGAGAAGCTGTCAAATAGAAGCTGAGCTAAAATACTAAGCTAAAGTACTGAATGGTATTGACTAATACAAACCACAGGTTTGCAGTTTTAACTGCAAAAGCTTACAAACTGAAATAATTACAGGCAATCACATATACGCACACTGCTGTAAAATGCAACAAGCTTTGTAGCAATTATATCTTAAATGTCAAAAAGTAGTGACTTAGGATCTTTGGAAACTTTGGAAGATAGTACCTTACTCTATTTTGCAGCCTGGTGAATAATATCAGTCTGATCTTGTTTTACAAAAGTGCTCAATCAATAATATAAATTCTAATAAGTAACTGGGTAGGAAAAAAGTATTTATGAAGTTACAGAATCTCTATTTACAGCATTCTTAGGAAAAAGCAACTGTCAAGACAGAAAAGTGGACTAGTCATATCATTGAAATCTTCCTTGAAGTCTATGATTCTGCAAATTAGTGAGTGGAGAGGACTCAGAAGATAAAACAGGTTAAAAAAATTGGTGCATTAACTATCTTCAAATGAGGTGAAAATAAACATAGAAACTGGAGTTTTCCTTTTTCAGTCCTATTTACTGATCTGTAGGCAGTAAGGAAGACCTTTAATAAAGCAAAATCCCTGGTAGTGACAAGGCAAGAGTGATATATCATCTGACATTTTAGAAAAGATTGTGAGTGAAACATACAACAACAAAGTACACTTTAAAGATGAGAAAAAACCTGAAGCTCTCATTAAACAATTTAGACATCTAAATAATTGCAGAGATATAGGAGAACAAAATTAAAGGCACATTAGTTATAAATAGTTCCTGTAAAAACAAAAAAAAAATCACTGCAGGCAAAAACTGTTTGTGAAAACTGAAAAAAAAAAAAGGTTCTCTCGCTCATCATCTCCCAAGTTCTTGGCAATCACCATCTCCCAAGTTCAACAGTTATGCCGTAAATACATCTAAAAATTTAAGCCATTTTAAGATGACTCCTGAGGAGTAAATAATGGGACAGAAAATACAGGTAAAAAGAGTTGTTGCAATATCCTCTTTAGAAGTGTGAAAATTTGTTTATGTTTCATTTTAAGTAAAAGTAATTGAAGCTCTGAATACACATATATTTTTTAAAAATTACATGTCATGAGTTTGGTTTTAGTATGCATTTTTTTTCCCCTCTAATTCTTTTCCCATCCCCCAAGGCAGCTCAAATAGTAATTAATCTTCAGCTTTACAAGAAGCAGGAAAGTTGGGGAAAAGGAATAAAACTGCTTACACATTTTGTAATTTGATATGTAACTGCCCAGCGGGGCTTTTATTACAATGCATGCAACAGATAAAATTAATCCCTACAAGTATGCCGTGTTATTTGTTCAAGTCAGGAAAAATGAGCTCAGCCCTCTGGAGGCAAACCAGAATTAGTGTAGTGAAAGCTCATTGAGCAGTGAAGCTATCCTGACAATACTCTTCTCCCTTTCTGTTACTTGTGCCTCTGGTTACAGGGCTCTTGATCAGTCTTTGTGGCTTTCCCACAACTTCTGGTTATAACTGCATTGAAAACTGCTCATGTGCCTCCTCACAGTGCTTCTCTCTCTTCCCCTGGTGGGATGAGAAGCCTTCAGTGGCTTGCAAAATGTGCCTGTACCTGGCTCCCTGTTAATTTTTCTCAGTAATTTTACTCCCAGCTTCTTCATAACTACTTTGTAGCTTCCTCTTCCACAGCAGTACAGGAGCTCACTTCTACGCATCTGTAGGAAGAAGACACCGAGTTGAGGAACATAAGAATTCACTGTAATTTACCACACTTGTTCTCTAAAGCTTTTAAGTCTCAGCTCATGTTCATGTCCTGACAAAGCCTACATTGCTCACCATGTGTTTATAGGGATATTTACCAGTTGTAGAGACTACATAAATGCTGGGAAATATTTTTGTATGGTTCTCTGAACTAGGACCTTACTTTGAAAACATAAATTACCTATGGCAGTATATTTCAGTAAAGATAAAATCTAATTCCCTGGTATCATTTTGCAAGAATGATTTTGCTCATATATGAGCACTGTACCCAAGTGTAGTCTTTGAAAAATTTAAGAAAAAATTAAAACTCTCCTCAATGGGTAAAGGACAGCCACCTAAAGAGTAAGACTTCTTGGGAGAGGTTCCATCAAATATACCAGACAGCAGGGTCAAAGCAGTCATCTGGATTTGTACCATGCCTTGAGCTGCATAATATTAAGCCTAATATTAACTTAGATACTGTTCTTTTGCAATTAAACTTGGTATATTAGCCGTCGAAGGATCACAATTAGCTAATATCACCCTTTAATGCAGGAACCAGCTTCTCTCAAACATCTTGAGCCTCCTTTGAGCACAAATATAAGCATAAAAATAGACGAGCTTTGTAAATTGTTAATTATTAATGAAACTTTGTGTGAGAGAATAACTAATATGACATGTCTTCAATTCTAATGCGCGTCATTTGTGTCAGTCACTGGCACTAACTGTTAAGAATCTCATGTTCCCCATTATATTTATGGAAGTGTGCCTTTCTCACTCAACATTTCCTCTGCCTTTGAAGGAGCCTCCATGCAATTTACCTGTAATTTACCTGTAATTTAGAGGAGGGAGCTGGAAGCTATTGACTGTTGGTCTTCCCTCCCTGCTGCATTCAAGAGAGGGTAGAACAGCAATTTCACACAATACCACAATTTAAAACAATATCATGGCAAGAATTCAATGTAGCTTCAAAATTCAGGACATCCAAATGCTAAGGAAAAAAGTGAAAACAGCAATTCTATTTCATTCTTATGTCATCTTCCCCCATCTAAGCTTTAAAAGGCATTTATACCATTCTGAATGAGTGAAACCTGCATGCCTTTCTTCTGCAGATAATGTACTGCTGTAAGGGAGGGTAGGTCCTCAGATTACAGAACGATAGACTGGAAATTACACTGAAGGATAGAGAAATTATTTTGGATCATTAGCAACCTTCTCTTATAGCTTTCCATTAACTCCAAATTGTTTCATTATCTCTGTGTCATTTTTTAAATCTCTAAACATTATGGTATTGTTTAAGTTAGTTTCCTGGCAATCAGCTGAAATCTCAAGTTCTTGTTTGCAATATTTATTGGTCTGGGTGTGCTGTAAAGTTGTACGTTAAATGTTATCTTGCCCTGATGTTCTGCATTTCAGGACTGCAAGTAAAGGCCTAGGTGCTCATCAGCCTTCTGTGTACACCCAGAAATAAATGATTCAAGTAATTTTGGAGAGATCTTGCTAATCACTTGCTTATCAATAGCATATTATAAGGGCCTAATCCACTGTATTAGAGCAAACAGAAGTAAAATATCTATCATTATAAATATCAATGCATGATGTGGATTTAATTTTAGAGTAAATCTATCATTTATGAAAATCAATTCTGTATTTCTCTCCCTTACAAGCACTATTGTACAAAAAGTAACATATAATACTAGCGGTGAATAAGATTTTTTTTTCTTTCAATATATTTCTTTGTAAATGCAGGACTACAAGGTTTTTCAAGTTTTTCAAAAGTGGTGCAGTAATTTAGGAGGTATGTCCTATTGAATATTTCATAGAAATATATTATTAAATCAGGGAGGTGCTTTTGAATATTTTTTATTTTTACCCATCTTTAAAAGCTTATTTTTGTATAGCTCACATAACACTGGTGCTCCAAGGATGAACCAAGTATAAAAGACACATAAATAGAGTATCATCTGTTGTTATGGATTCCTTCAGCTAAACACAGATAAAGCAGCTTCTTTAAATCTTTGCTTTTTTCCATATAAAGTTACCTTCATCATAGACCCATTTGACCCTCAGTGAATGCAAAAATGTACATATTAATGTCCATATTGAAATGTGGTTTGCTCTTTTAGATATATTTGAAAGTTCTTATAACAAGGATGTTTCTTTGATTGACACACTAAACATATGTGTGTAATAAAGAAGCACCAGTAAAAATACAGATGTGCAAGACACAAATGTTTTCTGTTAATGAGCACAGCTTTACATATAGTCTCCTATATATAAGTGTGCAAGCTTGGTGCTCACTTCAGGATATCATAAAAAACTTCAGAATGTCTTAAAAAATATTTGAGCTGATATTTGTCAAGAGGTTGAATCAAATACATAGCATTCACTATACTTAACCATTGTACATTACCTGTGAAAATTCCACGACTTGCAATCATGTAAAAATACTGGTGGTTATGGAAATACTAGTGGATACAGTCAATATGAGTATTTGAAGAAATGAAAACAAGGAATGAAACAATTCCTATAAGTAGAACAGATAGCAATGACTCTCTACCCTCTCTAAAATATTGTAGGTATAAAAAAAGTCACCCCAGAAAGCCTTTATATTTTCTATTAAGAAGTCCTTCATGTCAGTAATCTACATCACATGGAGTAAAATCCAAATGGAATATACTAGGAAGGGCATAGAAACGGCCATTTTTATATTTGTAGTCACACTTCAGCAGGCTTCAATATAGGCTTTTCATAAAGTACAAGATTTTAAATAACAAATAATGCAGCAGCTAGATTATGTCTGATACACACTGACATTTTAGCTGGTCTTTTACAGACTATAAAGTAATAAGGAAAAACATTCCAAAGAAACCAAAGGCTCACACAAAGGATTTAAATTCCTCTTAAACTGTGAAAAATTCCCAGGAGAAAAGCAATATCTAGTGGAAGACTTTGCAGTTTTCTTGACATTTTGTTAATATTTAGACACAAATGGTCAACAGTGAAATCAATAGAATAATATAGAGATGAATTTAATTTGAGAACTGTATTTATATATATGTGAAATATATATATGTATTAAGAAGAAGTATTTCCCAAGTCTTCAGGAACTATCTGTTTCAAAATAAAAATACATTTAAAAGAATATAAATCTACTGTGTGCTCTTTCTCTATGTAATTCTCTTTATATTGCTTTGCAGTCCTGAAATTTCATAAATTAAAAGTTCTGAATTTTTTTCATAGCTAAATGTTCACAGCCCTAATTTGAACTTCATTATGTTCTATAAATATAATTGTTTTTACACTGTTCAGTTTTTAGTATGAAACCACAGACACTAGAAAACTGGACAAGGCAACTAAGGTAATTGTCAATAAAGGAAGTAAAAATTCAAAATTCCGTATTTCGTATTCTGCAGAACCCCAAGCTACTTAAAAATAAATAAATACAAAAGACTGTCTTTATTCTGTTTCCCCAAGACCTACTACCATTCCCACATCACAAATCTATTGCATTTTCACTTTCAGGATTTGCTTAAAAGATATTTCGGCTATGATACCTCAAATACAGTTATATTTGTATTATCACCAGTGAAATTAACACTTCCTAGCATTCATTCTAAAAGGAAGATTACAAATGTTGTTAACTATTTACAGGGTTCAAGCACTTTTTTGTGTAACACAAAAAGATAAACATTTCCAACTTACTGCACCCCGTATAAAGCCAGCTTTAAACACGTGTAAGCACAGTAAAATATACTATTAAATGCTTTTATAGCAACTATTTTTCTAAAGATGATAGTTGCTTTCAGATTTAAAAAATAATGAATTTGACCACACACAGGTTTCTAATATCAGTTTGTCTCTAACAGTTCATGGTATACATTTTGTTTCTGCAATAGTTTCTTAGAGGTATGTTGGAAGTAACAAGGACACTGTAACTTTGTTTCTGAGTTAGCTTTCCATTCATCATATATCACAATGAGCTATAAATGACAGACATCATTTGTGAAAGAAATTAAAGTCTTCTGTTTGTGGACTTGACATTAAGTCTTATAAATAACAGGTCTGTCATCTCCATTTGTCAGCAGTGGATTAACTATGCTGTAAATGCACATTTAGCACAGGTTCACCCACATTTATTAGTAGTAATGCACCTGAACTACTTCAGGGTCATTTTATGCCAGCTATTTCTGTCTAGTATGGTGCTCAGGGGAATTACAAGTTTGATACCTGTGGAGATGTAGCTTCCAATGGGTACTACGTGCCATCCCTTACCTATGGTGACTGTCTTCTGCAGTCAGCTCCAGTTTGGCATGGCCACAGGTAGATCTGGGACAGGAAAACCTGCTTCACCTGACTGTCTTAGGCAGATCTCCTGGAGCATGACGGCACTGTGCTCACCAAAGGCCTGGGTTCAGGCACAGCTGTAAACCAAGACTGACTCCTGGTGCATACAGTCAGAAATGCAAATGAGCTCTCCCAGAAGGAGAATATCACATTAATATTTCCATCTGTCTTCTTACAGATATACTAAGATTATTGTACTTCAGTTTTTAACACCCACAGTGGCTGGAATAATTTTGCACCCCAAAGTGTTTTGAATAATAGAAAGGAAACAATAGTATAAATTTTATTTAAAAGATTCTTGTTTATGCCCTACATTATAGTATACGTTATATTTTATATGCATTTTAAATATTAATTATATATATGTGTAAAATAAATAATTTTTAAAAATTTCATTTGACACATCTTGTTGGAAATTCATAAAGAAACAGTTGATGGATTTCAAAAGGACTAAAAAAGCCAAGGATAAAAAAAAAAAGAAAGAAGACAACAGTAACATATAATAAAACTATAGCCAGCTAAAGGCATGCTGGTTTATTACAAATGGCATGTTTCAGACTTAATGAGAAAACACTTCTTTAAGCTATACATCCCCGGAGAATATTAATGGTGTCAATGTGAAGACAACTTTCTGTATGTAAAGGTTAAACAAAGATAAGATATGATCACTGTTGCCATTAAATGCACTTCAGTGGGCCTCAATTTGGCCTCTTAGAAGGTAATGAAGATAAGCTGTAAATTGGTTTTGATCACATTAGAAAAGTGACTGAGTCAGATACCTGAACAGGAAATAGGAAGAGTCAGCAAAAAATAAACAGAGGAAAGAAATCCATCTAGTATGGGCAAGAAAGAGCTATATTGATATTATAAAGTGTTAGAATTGAAATGTAATCTCGCCTTAATGCTCTTCAAATAATTTTCTATGTCAATAAATCTATTAAACTTTTTTTCAGTAGAAATCTCTCTGTTTCTTAGCCTATTTGGGGAAAATCAAAATGCATCTTATTGAATTCATTATATTCAATCCTAGTTCTTTTCCAACAAAAAAGTATAACCTTATTAAGATTAAGAAAATATATCCTTTTTCCACACAGCTATACATACAAAAACTTGTGTCATCCTCCTACCTTAGTTTCTCATCCTCCAGTTCCAGGGGAAAAGAGAACAATGGCTTCCCAGTTTCTGCTTTTAAGAACAGTTAATTTCTGATAGAGAACTTTTTCCTCCCTTGTTCAATTGCTTCCTGAATTACAGCATGACAGCATTAATCTCCAGACACACAGTAAAGAAAACTGCAAAGTTGATATTATCATCATGTCTGAGCAGATTTAGAAATAATAATATAGTAACAGCAGGTCAGGCTCCACTTCCAATAACAGGTTATTCGCAGAGTGCTGGAGTGAGGTGTCCCCCTACCGTGTAAAGAGTTTGCTGTATTTTAAATAAACTTACGTCACTATGGAAATTATTTTGTACGTCTTTTCTTCATATCAGTGCTAGTTTATGGAGGCAACCCTCTCCCTGGCACTCAGGATGCCCCATTCCCTACTTGTGTGTGAATCAGATGAGGAAATTGGTCTGAGTTTTAACCAACAAGGACAATAACACAATCAAAACAGCTTCTAGAGATGGTTCTGCTGGGTCTCCCCAGACTCGAGTACTGTTTCAGAAAGCAGAGGTTCACTTGCTTTTCCCTACAGTGTCTAAAGAGTTTCTCCCCTTATGGCAGAGGTTTCTGCATTATTTTGGTGGTTCCAAGCAATATTTCAATGAACCACACCACACCCAGACTGAGCTACATTGTGGCATCACTATATAAGTCATGTGAAGGCTATACAAATGCACCAGAGATGATCTTGTAGTTACTGTGGTGTCTGCTGAGGAGGTATGTTTGTGGTGACTCTTTCAGTGCCTCCTCTGCCAGATCTCCAGCCCTTCTTGGAAGTGAAACAGAAGAGAGTATAGCAGCATTCGAATGAAGCAGGGTTCCTTATACTGAACCTGTGTTTTCATCCCCAATCAGCCTGATTCAGCCACATACCTATCCCCTCATTACAGCTTCTTTGTGAAAACCTGTTTTTGTCAAGCCTGTTCATCATGATCCCTTTTTGTGGTTTAGCCCTAGCTGGCAGCTCAGCCCCACTCAGCCACTCGCTCAGTGCCCCACTGGTGGGATGGGGGAGAGAATCGGAAGGATAAAAGTGAGAAAGCTCGTGGGTTGAGATAAGAACAGTTTAATAATAAAAATAAAACAATAACAACAACAACAACAATAATAATATAATGAAATGGAAAATAACGAGAGAGACATGAAACCCAGAGGGGATGGGGCGCAGGAAGGGGAATAAACCACCAAACCAAGCCACGCGTGCTGCACCTGCTCACCACCTGCCAGCCCGACGCCGACACTCCCTGAGCCGCAACCGCCCGCCCCGCACCAACTACCCCAGTTAATATACTGGTCATGACGTCACATGACATGGGATATCCCTTTGGCCAGTTTGGATCAGCTGCCTTGGCTGTGGCCCCTGCCCTCCCGGCTTCGTGTGCCCCTGGCAGAGCCTGGGGAGCTGGAGAGGTCCCGAACTAGTACAGGCGCTACTCAGCGACACTGAGCCGCTACTGAACAACAGCTAAAGCATCAGTGTGCCATCGGCACTGTGCCAGCTACAGGGAAGAAAATTAACTCTGTCCCAGCCAAAACCAGCACATCCCTACTTACTCACATGGAAATGAATCATGAAGGAAAGTATCATGGATTGGCACAGCATACTGACAGTATATTCCTATTTCTTTTTAGGTTTAGATGATGCTTAGGAAATAATGCCATTTTTTCAATATCATGAAAAGACTGGAGTATAGAAAGCATACAGAAGTGCCTTAGCGAATGTCAGTGAGTGACCATGAATGCAATGCAGAAAATTTAGATGGTGTATCTTTCTAAACCTTAAGCTAGATATGGTGAAAGTTTGTTGTGTTCAGGCTGAAAAAAATCTTAAATTCATGTTTGATAGACTAAGTACTTAAACACAGTTTGTATAATAAAATCTTCATTCACCAACATCCTTCTGAAAACAGTTGTCCTCTTGTGATTTAGCTATGTTTGAAATGAACCAGAAGACCTGGTGGTCTCGTTCATACATAGATATATACCTGTCTATGTGGATTCTGGAGCAGCAGTGAAAGTGAAGCATACCTATCTTAATCTGCAGTTTTGCCCTTTTTAAAGTCCATTTAAAAATAAACATTCCATCCCACCCTAAAACAAATAAAACAAACAAAACCATGCATTGTTCTTTGAAAACTGTTCTCAAAAGGTCACTGTCCTGTCAACTCTGGTTTAGCTCTTGCTAAGACAGCTGATTTTTTTTTGTTTTGTTTTTCTTTATTTTATCACAAAATGATATGCAGAGGTTGCTATAAAAGTTGAGGCAAGGAAGCTAGTACTGTCATTTTCTGTGATCCAATATATTAACTATAAGATTTGGAAAAGCTGTTGCAATTGAATTGTCATAACAGCTATGATTTTTAGTTTCTACTGCAAACTGCCCTTCTGATACAAGTACATTTAAGATTCAAGTACATACAAGAAATTGTATGAAAAAATAAATGTTTCGTGTTAAGATGAATCAAATTGGTTTGACCCAATCCACATATTACTAACATAGAACCACATATCCTCTGAAATTTGCAGACTGTATTCTGAGAACAGGAAAGAAACAATAAAATATGTTCGCTTTCTGCACAGACAAAATAGGCCCTATAAATACTGTTCCCTTTAAAAAAATCTTTTCAACTTTCATTTCAAAATCTGTTTTGGAAAACAAATGAAGTAATCTAACTCAGCTTTGTTATTTATTTTTTCTACTGCATACTGTATAAACTAGCAAGGTTTTTACTAAGATCATCCCAAAAATGGAAATTTGTTAGACAAATATACATAAGCTTTGCTTCCAATTTCTATTTAGTTTATTAAATGACATCCTTTATTTAGAGGAAGGTTTTCTAATACAAAAGATTCTTGTTAGCTGTTTGGGTTTGGTGTTTTGTTTTCTTTTGTCCCTATCTAGGTTATTACTTGGAGGCAATAATACTGTATAGTGTTATCTGCCTCTGAGAATACCCTTAACAACTATAGTAACAAACTTATATTTCCCAAAATCACCTTTAGAGCAATATTTAAGAAGTTTTCATTTAATTGAATGGCATACCAGAGCAAATTTAATAGAGTTGTTCTTGTAAATGTTTCAATGGGTAGATGGGAAACAAATCAGACATCCAGGAATGCTATTGGAAAAGTTCACCAGACTAGGAGTCTTTTGCAAGATGCTTTTGACTGCCAAGGAACACATCCATAATCATTTTGTGGATGACTATGGCAAGAACAAATCCATTGACATGAAGGAAACCGGG
>VZTV01061214.1:23539-68377 GCA_013400875.1 Anhinga rufa
GGCCGGGGCCGGGGCCGGGCGGGGCGGGCAGCGCCCCTGCTCTCCCCGCCGCGTCGCTCCTGCCCTCGCCTTCCCCGCGGTCCCGCCGGGATCCGAAGGCGGCCGAGCTGGCCGGCCGTGGGCAACCCCCGGCCCGCCCCGCAGCTCCCCGGCCCCAGGGCCTACGCGGGGCGAGCGTGGCCTGCCGCCGGGTTCCGCGGCCCGCTGGCCCGAGGGGTCCCGCTGGCCCGGGCAGCCTCCCGAGATAAGCGAGTCCAAGTCTCGGCTGGTGCCGCTCGAAGCGGTCCTAGAAATAGATAAGCGCCTCAGCGGTCCCTTCCCTCCTGCGGGTACAGGCTGCGATGGCGAAGGCGTAGCCTGGCTCCCGCAAAGGCAAGCCTCGCGCCTCGCGGCCGGCTGAGGTGCCTGAGCTCGTGGTAGAGCCCTTGCCTGGGAGGACAGAAATCGCCTTCCTGGCGAGGGTGGTTTGATCCATTTTGGTTAGATGCTCCCTCGCCAGCCTCTGGCTGAGGCTGGCCCCGAAGCGTGTCATAAAACGCCGCTTCCTCGGTGCTGAGGTGAACGAGGCTACGTGGGCCTTCTTCTCCCGCCATCAGGTTTTTCCCCCCTTTGGAGGGGCTCCCACAGGCTGGACCCCAGCAGAGCACAGCCGAGAGCCCCTGCTGCCCCCCCAGCCCAGCCTCTGCAGGAAGCTCACAAATAGTTTTTCAGGCTCCCCCGGGAGCTGGTGACTTCTGACCAGGGCCGTATGCCGCCACGCTCAGCAGTTAAGATCCGATTATTACTTTTTCCCTTCTCTTTCCGTACGTCCCGAGCTGACGCCCTGAGAAACCAACGGTCGGCCTCTGCCCCCGGCCTCGCCTCCCTGGGCGCTCACTGCCTCAGCCGGGGGTGTTTCACCTCGCAAAGGGTGCCTGCACGCTTTTCCCTTTGCTTGCCTTCCTTAAGAGAACGCTTTAGGATTTATCGCTTTAGAAACCGGTGGTTTGGGAAGATTATGAGATTACAGGCTCCCCAGTCCTGTAAACATTTGCGCACGCTCGACGCGATTTCAGCCGTGTGAGCGTTCCCAACAGAGTAAGTGAGACAGCTCGTTTGAGGAAAACCCTGCGCGTGCTGAAATGCTGCAGGGTTAGGGCCAGAGATACCAGCCCCGTAAGAGAAGAAATGACTTATTCAGGTTATTTGCGCTTCCGTTTTTTGTTTTAACGACCATCGGTGCAACGCAAACACTGAGCAGACTGGGGAAAGATGAATTTGTTAAGATCCAGTGTTTCTCTGCGGTCTGGGGTGAGACGTCGCGTAACGGTTAGCTAATCCTGCTGCCGTATCCTCCGGCAAACCAGAATGACGAAGCTTGGTGACCTTGATTGGGCTCGGGAGAACCCAATTCCTCCGTGCTACGTTTCTTTCTTTCTTTTCTTTTTTCTTTCTAAAGGGGAAGGGGGCAAAAAGTTTTCAGACCTTCTTACTACATCAGAAGAAAAAAGGAAAACAAGAAGATACCACCCCCGTATCCTCCCCTTTGCATGTTACTTGTAACGTTACAGGTAAGACCTCGGATTTTCTGTCTTACCTTGTTTTGTGCGTTTGAAGTTTTGCTCTTAACGTCGCGTTGACGCGGACGCGTGCGTGATAGTTCCTTGATTTTTGTGGGTTTTATTGCTTTCTTCTAAAGACGGGGAGAGAGGAGAAGAAGCCTTAAGACGTGGCGCTGTTAAGCTGCGCCTTGGGAATTTTTGTGCATCCCTGATCTTGCCTACCCCGGAGACACGCAGCCACCCAGCCATTTCATAATCTCTTTGCACGACTTCACAAGATTGACAGGCTGTCCTGCAGCTTCAGGTTTAGTAACGTGTTTTGCCAAGTTTGCACAAAGTCTGCTTGGACGCGTGAACGTGCGCTATCCTGCAGTGTTTGTAAATTTAAAAAAAAACCCAAAAGCCCGGTCCTTCAAAGGCACGTATGCTTCCCCGCGTGCTAGTTCCTTCGATTCTGAGATTTCTCGGAGTAGGCGCTATGAGCCTCGGTATTCCCAGCCTGCCTGAAATTGTTTTGATATCTGCAGCGCTCTGCGTAATCGACGCTTCAGATGCCGTCCAGCTTGGAAGCTGTTCGTGCCACGAGTGATCCTTAATAAACTTATTTACTTTCCTTTATTTCTTTTTTTTTTTTTTTTCTTTTTGGGAGAGTTGACATCTAATTTTGGATCATTCCGAATTTTTACCATATATGGTCAGGGCTCCTTTTCAAACTTTGCCAAAATGAAATGTGATGATTATAGAAAAATGAATTATGGAAGGGAAGCTAGGAGAGCTAGTTTGTTAATCCGCATTGTTCGTAAGTTGTCTTTTGCTGTATGCGGTACCTCAGACCACACGAACTGCCTGCGTTTGCCGGGGAGTCGCTTGTGCCCGGTGGATGGGCTGATATGCTGCTGTTCAGAACCGGACTCTTGTTCTTTTTCTTGCACAATCCTGTTATAAATTTTCTGCCGCGTGTCAGAAACGCCACATATGAGGAAAATCTTGGTTTTAACGATGCGCTTAAGGTACCTTAAGGTCAAATGTGTGCTGGTCGGCTTTTGAAAAGTGTCAGAGGGGGATTTGGGTCCTGGTGTCTCCTTCCTGTTCTACAAAGGAGGGATGACGATATTACTTTCCCTTTTCAAAGTGCTTAGAAGGTACAAGTGCTAAGTATTTTAATCCATTATGCAATCAGTTGCCTATTTTTAGTACCTGAACCATTTTTAATGTTCTTTTTACAATGCAAATGTGCTTTTATTGAGGCTGACAGAACGTAACTGTTTCAAGCACTGAAGCCACAGGGAATGGGGAATGGGGATCTGTCGGGGACTGGTTTAACGTAACTCTTGCGAACGGTGGTGTACAGCACATAAAGATCAGAGAACTGCTGCGAGGCGCTTGCAGATTAAATGGTGAGAGGCTTCTCTAAAAATCCCAGTATTTCAAACTGCATTAAAAATGTGAAAAATGTTTTAAATGCAAATGACAGAATAGCGTTGTTAACAGAGCTAGTCTTTCCCCCCATTTCCAGTAGGTTTGTGCACCGGCAACTGGGACAGCCATGGAGAAGAGTGGGAACATTCAGCTGGAGATTCCTGACTTCAGTAACTCTGTCCTGAGCCACCTGAATCAGTTACGCATGCAGGGTCGCCTGTGTGACATCGTGGTCAACGTGCAGGGGCAAGCTTTCCGCGCTCACAAAGTGGTGCTGGCCGCCAGCTCGCCCTACTTCCGCGACCACATGTCCTTGAACGAAATGAGCACCGTTTCCATTTCTGTCATCAAGAACCCTTCTGTTTTCGAGCAGCTCCTTTCCTTTTGCTACACCGGTAGGATATGTCTGCAGCTGGCTGACATCATCAGTTACCTAACGGCTGCCAGTTTCTTGCAGATGCAGCACATCATAGACAAATGCACACAGATTCTTGAGGGAATTCATTTCAAAATTAACGTGGCAGAGGTGGAAGCGGAATTGAGCCAGACCAGGACAAAGCATCAGGAGAGACCACCGGAGTCTCACCGGGTGACACCAAATCTGAACCATTCTCTGAGCCCACGTTACAACACCCCGAAGGGGAGTCGCCTGGGCCAGGTTAGCACGGTGCTGGACATTCGGGAGCTCAGCCCGCCCGAGGAGTCCACCAGCCCCCAGATAATAGAGCAGAGCTCAGACGTGGAAAGCAGGGAGCCCATACTACGGATTAACAGAGCGGGACAGTGGTACGTTGAGACGGGAATGGGAGACCGCGGGGGACGGAACGACGACGACGTCCGGGTGCTGGGAGGAGTACACATTAAAACAGAGAACCTGGAGGAGTGGCTCGGGGCAGAGCATCAGCCGTCGGGAGAAGACGGGAGCAGCGCTGAGGAGGTGACCGCTATGGTGATCGACACCACGGGCCACGGATTGATGGGCCAAGAGGCTTACGCGTTGGGCTCCTCCGGGGCCAAAGTGGTCAGGCCAACCAGCAGTGAGATCGACAGGTGAGTTTTATTTAACTTCAGTACTGACCTCGGCTGTAAGAGGAGACCGTGCAAGATTTTCACTTGGCTGGGCTGGTCGCTTTGGAACGTTTTCCCCTTATGTTTCCTGTGGCCATTAAGCATATGGGCGGAAGGAAGATTTTCGTGGTGTTAGAAAGCGTATCCGGTTTGGCCTATGGTATTTAGGCTGGGTAGTGATCCGACCAGGATCTCCAGGTACAGGCTAGCTTGGGAAACCGATTATTAGCACTTAGAGATGTATAGGTTGGGATGTCTACATCTTGGCATATAGCTGAGATGGGGTTTTTGTCTAAAGAAGACATTGCGGTTCAGTCTCGGTAGATATTGTGCTCAGCATTGGAATTAACGAGGTCACATATAATATGTGTCATGCAAAGTGTCATTGCAGCGATGCCTCCTGGCCTGAAAATCTGGGGGTGGTTCTGTTTGAGGAACAAGCCGGTCACCAGCTGTAGGTCAAGAGGACATTTTCTTCCCGGTGGTTCAGGACAGCACTGGGTCGTGGGTTTACATCTTCTGAAGCAGTTGAAGTGGGGAACCCATCAGCCTCTGCTGCTGTTTTGATTTATGGGGAAGAGCAGAAAGCCTTTCTTGAAAATAGGGAGAGAAATGTGCTGTGTGTTGGCTCTCCATTCATCTGCTTCCCCTCCACTCCAGCGTTTGTTTTCTTGCCCTTAGCTCGGACCAAAGAACGGATCTGATAAAGGGCGGATTTCTTGTGTTTGGGGGGTTTCCCTTCACACCTGCCTCTCTTCTCGCTCAATCCCTCTGGTCCCATGGGGAACAGCTACCTGGAAGCAGTGGATGTTCTGTCACGTGTCACTTAATAAATCAATCGGTGGGAATGATCTTAAGCTGGCCCTTGGGAGAGCGATCCTTGCCTAGTTCCTTAACTCTTTTCCACGGATCAGCTAGCCTCGAGCATCTCTTTTTGCACGGCGCTCAATGCCCGCTGTTTCCTACCTGGAGTCCATCACATCCCTTTTGTTTCACACTTGAAAGGGGGAGGAGGGCGAGGGTGGTGAATGAGAGATGCCCTCAGAGAAATGGTTTCTTCTCCTGTTGTACAGTTCCTGTGTCACCGGGCCCATCTTGGTTTACTTGCGATACCGACCGAAAAGCTCTCTGTTACTGAACTGGAAGCCGAATGACCCAGTTTTATTTTTCAGATGTTAAGACTGAAACCACAGACCAGTATGAGTTGGTTTTTCCTTTATACTTGCGCTGTTCCGCCTCCTGTGTGTTAGCTGGTGAGGATGAAGAGATGCTATACAGGTGCCTCTATTGCTCACCCGTTGTTCTAAACACTGTAGTGACCTGATGCCCATTAAAAACTCCATTTACACTCTTCCCCCACCCCACAGATTTAGCCCTTCTGGCAGCATGGTTGCTGTGACTGAGCGGTACAGATCGAAAAGCGAGTCTCCCAGGCGGATGGATGAGCCCAAGCAGCCCAGTTCCCAGGTAGGCAGATCAAGATGTTTGCGAGTAAATGCTGGCAATGAAAGGTGAAGGGGACTGTGTTGTGATGAAGTGTATGGCGTTTTATATTTGCAAGCAACGCTGTTTGTGAAACAAAGACCTTTTACTGTTACAAAGGGTTTAGCTGCTCCCACTGAGAACATATGCTGTCAGGATATGATATAAAACTGATTTTGGCTGCCGTTTGGGATTTCGGCCAGATACCTGGAAAACACGAGGAGTTCCTCTTGTTATATGACGGCGTAAATATCAGCCCTCATTCTGGGCAGGCCACCAACTCCCGAGGAGCCCCATTTGCCTGCAGAGTTGGATCTGCCCTGAAACACTGACAGCAAATGCCTGAGCTGAGGGAGGAGGTGTTAGCTGGCTTCTGTGGAAGGCTGAGGGGTGACAACAGCTGAACCTTTCCATGCTAGTGCCAAAACCATTCCAAAAAGCCCTCCAGGCACTACACCAGTAAACCTTTAGGGTGGACTGTCAAAGGACTGTGGATTTGTACAGAGGTCTCTATCTCATCCCCAAGGGATTGTGTTGCGTAGCAGAATTTGCAACGTAAAGTAGCTCCGACTCCTCTGCTTCCCTGGGGTATGGGTACGGTTGTGGGGTAGGAGGGAGAGAAATACAGAAACACAGGAAGGCAGTGGGCTATAGCGTGCAGCAAAGTGGGGCACGGTGGTAATACCTGTGCCTAATTGGTTTGATCCAGTTGTTGTGTACGGTCAGTATTGCAGCAGCACTGTAGTGCGAGCGTATCGCCCGACGCTGCTGGAACGACTCTCACATGCCTGGCAGATAAGTAATGTGTCAGATCGTAATCAAATGACTTTGCTGGAGGCAGATGAGGAGTTACCAGGCTGCTTTGCCCTTGAGTAAGACCAAGTGAAGCAAGTGGGAAAAAAATCACGATTGCTGTCTGCTACCTTTGTAATAGACTTCCATAAAACAAAAGATATCTTTTTGTTCCTGTTTTGCCAAAGCTTACTTTTGTGTCCTCAGAATACATCTAGAAAATTTCAGGTCAAACGAACCCTCCAGGGCAAACGTGACATAAAAAGCAATTTTAGCTCTACGTACAAGAAAGCTGCTATTATTTCTCCATCACGAGATGACCTCAAACGTAAAACCATAGGCTACCACGTACACAGGGAAGTATCACCACCTTCCACTCTTCTGGTATTGCCCTATCTGTGCTAAAAATAGTCTGCCTGTGATCCTTGCCCAGTGGCAGCGGTAGAGTGGAAAGAAAGTACCACAGTTTTGTGCCTCTCCTTTAGTCCTGAGCGGCTTACCGGGGCTCGCACAGCCACATTCAGTGGCATCCAGTGCAGTTACGCTGCTGCTCGCGCGTGCGTGGCCCTGGTTGCCGGAGGAGAGGCCTTCCTGCCGTTACGCTAGTTGCTTGTCTGTGTTTGGCAGCATCGGGAAACGGCGTAAGACTTGGGAGTGCAAATACTGCACCCTCCAGCACGAAAGCATTCAGAAGGCTGTTTGTGCTTGTTCTGAATATATGATAGGCAGAAGCAGCTGCCCTAGAGCCCCGAGCTTGCGGTTCTGGGTTACCCGTGGCTGTTTGTCTTTCTGGCTTCAGAAAATAATGAGGAACCGGCTAGTCCTTGCTGTGTGACTTGGACCAGGCATGCCAGCTCTCTGTGCCGCAGATCCTCCCCTGGGCTGGGTTACACAGCCATTTAGGCAAACGTGATTCATTACAAAATTAATCCTGAATGACACCTGAATAAACACTTGTGTAAAGTGACACCTGAAGAGTTTCTGGTATGATTTGTAGTTTATTCCACCTTTGTTTTATGGCAAACTCATCAACTGGCTTCTCTTTTTAGCCTTTAGTAAGTAAACCAGAATGTGGTATACAGTATTTTAATCGAACTGGCCCAAGTTTTTAAAAAAGTAACATGTATTGACACATTTGATCCACAACTCAATTGGTGGCTAAGCGCCTTCCTGACAAGGGCTGTCTTTTCTCCCCCAGATCTAGCGAATGACTTGGCAGAAGGGGCTGCCATAGCAGAGGTTTCTAATTGATTGCTCATTTGTCTTCAGCCCCAAGGCTCCGGTTAAGCACTTAAATGTCTGCTTGAGGTTGAAGACATTAGTGCTGCTGATTTTGAGGTTTGGCACATGCCTCAGTGCTCTACTGGCTGGACTGGGACCTGCTCTTCTTTCCTGCAATTTGTTTTAGGCTGCTTGTTATTTAAATCTGTTGCTTCCTTCACAGGGGGAGGAATCGGCCATGCTTGGAGTGAGCGGTTATGTGGAATATCTCCGGGAGCAGGAGGTTTCAGAGCGCTGGTTCCGGTACAACCCACGGCTCACTTGCATTTACTGCGCCAAATCCTTCAACCAGAAAGGCAGCCTGGACCGGCACATGCGACTCCACATGGGCATCACGCCTTTTGTCTGCCGCATGTGTGGGAAGAAGTATACCCGCAAGGATCAGCTGGAATATCACATCCGCAAGCACACAGGCAACAAGCCCTTTCATTGCCACGTCTGTGGCAAAAGCTTCCCTTTCCAGGCCATCCTCAACCAGCACTTTCGCAAGAACCACCCTGGCTGTATGCCTCTGGAGGGGCCTCACAGCATCTCCCCTGAGACAACCGTCACGTCTCGGGGGCAGGCGGAGGAAGAATCTCCTCCGCAGGAGGAGGCTGTTGCTGTGGGGGAGACGGCACAGGGATCTGTGTCCACGACTGGGCCAGATTGAAACACAGCTGCAGAATCTGGGGAGAAAGGACCGTCTTCCCGTTTTTGGCTCTAAAGAGTCAGCACCAACCTGGCAGGCTGGTACTGTAATTAGTGCAATGCCACCACTGGACAGAAAGAAGCTCCCAAGATGTTGCCAAAATAGAAAAATCTTTCTCTCTCTCTCTCTTTCTCTCACACACCCACACACACACGTAGAGTGTCAAAAGTTTTTCTCCCTTATTCTTCCTCCTCCTGGAGAAAAACAAAACAACTGTGTCAATCAACTTCTTATTCAGGGATCGACAGGATTTTAGATTTTTTTACTGTTCCGTAGCGATCTGGGACGAGCAGTCATTTGTATTTCTTGACAGCATTTTGGCCCAGCAGCTAGGTCCCGCCGGCCGTCAGCCGTGCAGGCCTGGTGAGCCTAGCGCGCAGGGCTGCTCCTCGTCACGTCTGCTGGTCCAGCTCAAGGGGAAAGCAGGGGCAAGGTGCCGTCGCCTTCCTCCATTCCCCAGGTGGTTGCCACGTTAAAGAAACAAAAAGACTGTCCTGGTGGAACCCGCCTTGCCCGAGTGTATTTATCCCTGTCTTATTTTTGGTGTGTCTCTTTCTACCTTTTTACTTAAACTATTATTTTAGGGCTTTTGGCTTGCCCGTTCCGGGCGCGTGGCCTCAACGCCCCTTGTTGAAAGCGGGCATGGCTGTAAAGCAGTATTTTAGAGGTCAGCAAAATTTGAAGCGCTTCGGCTACTGAAAGTGAAATTTAGCAGCTGTGAGGTTTGCATTAGACTCTGATGCGTTGGGAGAAGGGTTGGAGGGGTCTTTTGGAGGAGGTTGTCCTTTGCTGTTGCTCATCTGGAGAGTTCAGAGCACTCTGACGTCCTGACTGGTGTGCTGCTGTGCTTCAGGTATTGCTGAGCGTTAGGAAGAGTTTTTCTGGACTGGCTGAATTGCGGAGTTAGAGGCTGGCTACCAAAGTCGTCCTTCACCCCTACTCCCCCCTCGACACACACTTGATCTTTTATAACAGCAATACGTTATACTGAAATACTATTGTCCCAGCCGAGCAATTGTGGGTGGTTGCTTTTAAACGTGTTTCTACAAACTAGTTTGATAACTTTTTTATCAATGAAATGCAAAAAGAAAAGAAAACCCTACTTTACTTCCTCGTAATGGTTCAGGAAACTTAAAAGTGAATGGTTCCTAGAGCAATCACAACTCTGTCCCCTTGCATGGACTTAAACTTTTGTATTCTAAGCAGCTCTGATGTTTAGAGCAAGTTAAGCAAACCCGGAGAGACATGCCTGCGTTGTGTATTGTAGGTGTTTGCACGTGCTTACGTGTTTCCTAAATGGAAAAGCATGGGACAGGTAGATAAGTGCAAATATCTTGACATCTTTTGAAGAAGTCTTTTAAAAAATATGCAATACTTTAATAAGAGTTTTCTCTGGTTCTGATGCCGAGTTGTTCATGACAGAGGGGGAAAATGAACGACGGGTTGCACAGATTGAGTTTGGGAGAGGACATTTGGTTGAAGGAGTTCTCTTGAGGATGTATAACGTGTACAATAAGGAAGGATGAGGTTCTGATCCTTAAGGCATTGGGAGGAACAATGAGACGTTGAAAAGGAATACACTTCATCTTGCTTTGGCAAAGCAAGCCGGGCGAGCTGTTAGAGCCTGGGCTTGGCGGGCAGGAGACTTACCAAGTGAAAACAAAGCTTGCCCCGCAGTCAGACTGCACAGTTTTGGCTACATGGAAGCATCTCCAGCCCTCGCTTTCCCCACCTGCAAACTGGGACTCGGGATCGTTTTCCTGCCCCTTTAGAGGGAAGAATTTGGAGAAGGGTGATGTAAAGGCCTTGCTTTATATATTTTTCTCTTATATAAGCAAGGGGTCTCACTGTTCCTCCCATGTCTGTCTCAAAAAGGAGACGTGGCTCTAATTGGTTTTTGTGTGTGTGTGTGGGGAAGGGAAAGGCTTGGTGCCAGGATCACATGTAACAGGGATGTGCTCCTAAGAGAGGAACCTTTGCAGGTGTTCTGAGCCGGGCACCCGCAAAGTACAATTTCATTGACCATTTCAAACAGGAAGACTGATATCTCACCTCTGTTTTCCTTCCGTCCCTTCTTCCTCCTCTCCTGTCAAGTGCATCGTCACACAGTGAATGATTTTCTAAGCGGCCACCCAAGGGACCAGCCCCATTGGGTTTCCTGTCAAAGGTCAAACAGGATTGTACCGAACCAGTAAAGTTGCCAGAGAGCAGATGCAGAAGATGAGAGATAAGAGGGTGGCTAAGGTAGGTTTCGTTGCAAACGAGGTGTGGGAAGGAGCGGAGATGTGCAGAGTATGCTGCTTTAGTCATAGCTTTTGAAGTTACCAAAAATCAAAAAGAAAAAAGTTAGAAACTTTGAAATCCTATCCTGTTCACACTAGAGAGCATCAGAAGTTACTTTTAGTTGCTTAAAAGATTTTTAAGTGTTTTAAAATAGAACTTTTAAAAGAATACTACCAAACTATAAAAACATAAAATTATTTATATACATATATTATATATAAATATAGTGGGAAAGTTTCCCTGCTAAGCTTGCTGTGAAGAGAAGGGTGAAGGTGCAGTAACTGCTATAGAAGCAACAGTTTTCTGAAACAGATGGCAACCGATCCATCAAAGCGTAGCGATGAAGGGCTGATGTTAAATGGTGAATGCCTTTATCCGTATGGCATAGCTGTGAGTTTCCTGAGCAGGTTTTTGTTTTACTGTATCGATACTGTGAACGGAGGAGCATCCCAAGAGTCCAGGATGCCAGCAGTGCGTCCTGGCTTGCTGATTCACTACTTTCCATTGGCCTGGTGGAAACCATGAAATTGGTCCTTCGTATCGTACTAGGCTAGTCTGAAAAAGCTTGTGAAAGGTTTTTATTCTTTCCTCTTTTTTTTTTTTTTTTTTTTTTTTCTTTTTTTTTTTTCTTTTTTTTTGGTGCAGAGGTTGCCACTGTATAAACGATCATTTCTGATTGCATGCGAAAGAGCCAATATTCTTGCCCGGGCCTCGCTGAGGTGAAGTTTATAGCTTGTAGCTAGAGTCAGTATAAGGTATGGTAGTGGGAGTCATTTTAATATTATTTCTGTACATTTAATGGATGTGTATGTGTATGTATGTGTAGGAATCATGGTGTCTCTGGTGTTTTCTCGAACAGCGCTGAAAGCAGTTTAAGCCTTTCTGCACTAGAAGATGGAACCAGTTCAGAGGAATTGTTTATTAAACTTTTCTTTCGGTGGTTGGCTTCCTCAGTGCACATAAGGCCAAGGTTCGAGAAAAAAGGGGTTGGAGGTCGCGTACGGTATGGAAAAAACCTCACGTGAATTTTCCGGCAGTGGTGTGGCTACTTGGAGCTGCTTTCTGTAACAGAATGATGCCGTCTTTCGTTGCCTCGCCGTTGGCAAACCACGTAGCTCTTTACAGTTGCACCGAAGCTGTGGGGAATGAGATGCCAACTTCCCAAGTGTGAATGCTTCTGTGACGGGTTGAGGCACAGCTTTGCATTTCCACGTCTAGCTGCAGCTTTTTCCCCTCTGCCAAAACTGTGATTTCAACTGTGATTTAAGGAGGATGTGAAGAGAACTCTGTCGTATTTTAATACCTCTGTACGTAACATTTCTGTCCGCTTCAGAGTTAGGGCTTACTAACCCATTTGTTTGCTTGCCTCAGGCAACGGGGGGAACACAAGCTATTTCTGCAGTTTTCTTTCTCGGCGGGGGAACAAGGTTCGTTGCTGCGGCAGAGAAACCTGCCAAATGTGAAGTGTTGCGGTTATCTCCTTGAGCCTGCAGAAAGCCCCGGTGCCAAGTCAGACAGCAGAGTGACGTGACGGTCGCTGTGGCTGTTCCCTGCTGCTGCCAGGTTCCCTGTGAATAGCTGTGAAAATAACAAGAATTGTGTTAATACTGTGCTGCTGCTTTGGGGAAAAGCTAAACCTCTTCCTCTCGGGAGGATGACCGATGTGAAGCTGGGAAAGGGAAAAAGCAGAAGGTCTTTTTGCTCTCTTGCAATGGGAGCATGTGAAAGCAAACCGTGCTGCTTCTTTCCAGCAGCTAGGTAGAGAGGGATGAATGAGGAGGCTTTATGAAATGTGAATTTATAAAGGGAGGCTGAGAACACACTTAGAGCCGCTTAATAAGATCCTGGGATATCAGCCTGGTAAGAGTCAGAGCAGCCGATGCAGATGGGCAATCCCTCGCTTGTCCTCCCAGCATCGTCCAGCCATCAGGTTCAGTCCTTTGACTTACTCACGTCTTCTCCGCGAATATTTTCAAGCTGTGATCTGTGTAATTTAACTTTCAGAAGTTTGGGTGGCTGAAGGGCAGGAAGAAAAGAAAGTGTTCTGTGTCTCTGCTGCTGTTTTAAATCCAGCCGAGGTCGGTAGCGACTGACTCCGTTCCCATCTGACAGCTATTCAGAGCTGGAATTGCGTTTGGAACAAGCTGAAATCTCGCTGAGAAGTGTAGCGGGGCAGGCTTGGTGGGGAGGGCACGGAGCCAGGATTTCAGCCCCCTGCGAGATCAAGGTTGAAATAAATTGACAGGACAGATCTCCCTGCTTGTCCTGCTCTTGTTCTGGGACAGCTAGGTGACTTGGATTTCCAGGGCAGACCGTCCCACGCCTCTACGCAGTAGTAATTTCACATAAAAGTGCGATGCCCAGTTCAGCAAATGAGTCTAAGCAGTCCAGTCTTCGAGCAGAGTCCTTCTGCCGCCTTTGGGTGATTCAGCCCTAACGATGCATTTGCAAGAGCAGAGTTGTAGCTTTTATTTGCTGCTGACTTCATCTCTCCTGCAGAACCCAAAGTATAAATTGAAAGACAGCTGAAAAGGTGCAGTTTATTTGGGTGGAAGGTAGCTTGTGAAGTAGACTGAGTCATGAATCTTTAAAACCAAGAAAAATTAGTACCCCTTAAACTTAAATATTTAAACTTTATCAAATTCTCCTCTTCGATCCATGACATGCCTGCCCATGTAGCCGTACCAGCACCCAAGTGTTTCTGCAGCTTAGTTGACACCAAATGCTGTTCTTGCTCTACCGGAAACATTTTGGGGATGGGAGAAGTCAAGGAGCTGTAATTCAGGAAGCTTCTGATTTTTGTCAAGGCTTGGGCTCTCGAGCTTCCCCTGGGAGCTGAGCCCGTAGCCAGGACCGCAGTCAGAAAGTCTGGGGTCTTTCCATGGAGCTGCCGCTGCCCGCCAGCGTAGTCTCGTCTGGCCGTAACGATATCCTCAGAGATGAGCGTTAATCCTGTCCCGAGGCGAGATCCATGCACAGAGCTTTGATGTCTTCAGTGGAGGGTCCTAAAGGGGAGCTAAGAATCTTTATTCTAATCATTGTCATTCAAAGGATATTTTCATATAAAAATGCATACATATATATGTATGTCCATTTATATATATATATTTGTAACCAAATAAAAGCTAGAACTATGCAAACGCTACTGGGCTGCTTGAAACTAACGTCTACCAGAACATTTTGGAATAGAGTAGATTTGTTGGGGTTTTTGTTTTTAAATAAAATGCAGCAGACCAAAGTTTTGCTGCAGTTTGTCTTCCTAGAAACTTAGGTTATTCCTAATCTCGAACCCAGTAAAGTGGGTTATAAAATTATCTGAAGAGTCCTACCATCTCTAAAATATTTCCGTCTGCTGAAAGGCTTTCTTTTGCAGAACATAGGAAAACACAGAGGCTGGGACTGGGAGAGATTGAATGTGATGTTTGGGTTGCTGCGTAGAAGAGAAGTAGAATCGAAGGGCTGGGAGCATTTTCTTTTGGAAGTAGGATCGAGTTGGCTTCAAGGAATCCTCCTACTTGTGAAAATGTCTGTTGCGGAGACAGAGGCAGTGATCGAAGCAGCACCGGGCTGACTTCTGGTGCCGGTGGAGGTATCGGAAATCTTCCTGCTGAACTGATGGTACCGGAGTTTAGGCTGCTGGGAGAAATTTCTTGTGGTTTCTACCATTTCTTTGTGTCAGATCCGATCTTTGCTTTGCTTTTAACAGAAATATATCCAACCTTCAGCGACCTTTGACTTTTTATTCCCGGGGACTGTAGAAAATTCAGGTTTCCTACAACGTTATCCTCATCCCAACTGTGAACAAGTTACTACTGCTTCTTATAATTTATTTTCTTTCTGTTCCTGAACGTCTGTGTGATCCAGCTGTTTGCCAGCGCCACCTTCCAGTGCTTCATTAGCTTTTATGCACAGGGAATTGTTGCAATGGATAAGTTGACCACGCTAGTTGGAAGAGTAGAAGCCTTTGGAGAATGACTTTTGCTTCCTCTAGCTGTCATTAGGGAGTGCACACACACATACCTGTATATACATATATATGTATACATATATAAAGTGTTTCAATATAAACTCATTTAGCATTATTCTTATTTAATTTATATTTTAATCCAGTTGTAAACCAAAGTATTACAGCTTGTGAAATGATGTGTCTCGGAAATAGGAGGAACCTTTTTAGGGAGCTCTGAAAGATCTTTGCTGACAAAATTACGAACTTGTGCTGGCGAATCCTAGAGATTCGCAGCCTTGGAAGGATTTAAGACTTACTTGCTGGGTAAAGCCCGATGGGGGGAAGCAGTATGGGTTACCATTTTATATTACACTGTCGGGTTTTTTTCCTTATCGAGTATAATTTGGTATTGGAGGAGTTGCTACAAGAGCAGTACGGCGGGGCGTCCGTTGGAGATGAGGCACGCGGTTAAAGCTGAGAGGGCGATGTTGGGCAGCGCTCTTTGCTTCTGGTGTCTTCTGTCGGCAGATCTGGATTGAGGTGTGCTGGGTTCAGCTCCAGGCATCTCGGCACCGCCCCGTCGAACGGTGCTGCAGGGAGCTGGTCGGCTGGTGGTTTGAATGAGCACTTTAAAAGCGTGACTCGGCAGCGTTTCTGCTGCTGGAGTTTTCCAGCAGAATCACTTTGGAGTCTCTGCTACCCTGCTAGTCACAAAACCTGGGGCTTCTGCCCTGCCTCTTGAATTGGGATGCTTTAAGGAAGCATGAGGACTTGCCTACTAGAACGCCTCGAGGAAATCTTCTGCAAGGGATAACGAGGTGGGAATTTAGGCATGGATTTGCTGTATGTGCTGTAACGTGGATCTAAAGTGATTCTGCATGGTCCTCTGCCTGACCCCTTCCTTATAAAAGCAGGGTTTGGATGGATTTTTGTAAACATGCCTAGAAAAGACGGGACAGGCTGCCTCAGTGCTGGCACTGCTTCTGCCTGCGTCCCCTTTGGCTTGCCATTTCTTGCTGTGGCATCTGGGAAGGGTTGGAGCTGAGAGGTGTTTGTTGAGACGGAGTACAGCTGCCACCGGACCAGGTGGTCCTGGGCTTTGGCTCATCTGTGCTGTCAAAGTGATTAAAGCAACCCACGAGAGGGGTTTCAGAGCCTTCTGAAGGCTTGGAAATTGCAATGTTTTTTATGGTACTTAATGGTTTTGTAGGAAAACAGGTATGTTCTGGCGAGCCCAGAACTGAAAAGGCAGAAGAGAGCAAATCAGCCTGTAGTCTGGCACAGCTGGGAGCTGGGGAGAGGGAAGGCCACAAAGACAACTGCTAATGCATTTAGTATCTAATTTACAGTTTTAGAAAACAGGCCTTTGCTATTTACTGATGTCTAGGGGTGGTTGGTTTGGGGTTTTTTTAGTAACTTCTGTGGAGGTACATGTTCTGCTGTCCCCAGTGGAAAGAAATAAATGGGTTCAAAGATCAAATCTTGCCGATTTTTCTGTGCCGGGGAGTAACTGCCTTTCCAAGGAATTAGCAAATGCTATGAACAAGCTCACCTCTGACAATCTTCCTCAGGCTTGGCAGCGGCTGTGCTTCCTCTTGCTCTTCTGCTCAGCCTGGATGCTAGAGTCTGTTCTTATAGAGGGTTTCCCTGCATCCCTTATATTGAGCCGGGTGGTGGTCCACCTACCTTTGTTGGTTAAGTTCACTGAATAATTCCCAGCAGGATTAGCGTGTACTCACAGCTCGTGGCCTATCAAGCGCTCTGCCAGCTACACGCAGTACAATTTTTAGCTACTAGATCTGGCAAATATAAAAAGACTGTAAGCTAATCTATTTCTAATTGGAGCCACCAGGTACTGCGGGTTGAGCACAGGAGCCCTTCTGCACCGTGTGCTGTGCCAGTGCGTAGAAACATCATCCGTCGCATCAAATTCCTTTTGATGGAGGCATCCTGTAAGCAACCTCGGAGGTGCGAAGGTGCTTCTCAGTGCAGCTGTCAGGAGAAACTGGTCTGATACCAGCAGCAGATTCCGTCTGGCTGCTGTGTCAAATAGCAGTCGCTCTGATAAAGCAGGCAAAAGAGAAAGGGAAAGCAGGCTGAGGAGAAGAGAGGTGCCTTAGACCAAGCACTGGTTGCTAATTGGGCAGAAAAGAGTTACTTGGTTGAGACAGTGGTCTGTACGTGGAATTTCTGTCGGGTTCTGTTCAAATAACATATATATATATTATTATTTTATTATTTTTTTACAAAAAGGTAGCCCTTTCTACTGAAAGTTTCCCAAGTTGATTATTAAGTAGCATTAGTGTCAGCGTGCTGCATCTAGTGACTCCTCAGTGTTGGGTGAGTTGGCGACGATATGTGAGCCGGAGGCTTTGTGTGAGGGGGTTGTGAATGCACGCTGCTGGCTGTCTTTCCCTCTAGTCATTCTGATGGCTTCAGGACACGGACCAAAAATTATTCTTTTTGTTTTAAAGCTTTAATTCTTATCGTGGAAATGTTGAAAAATCTTAGCTTCCTCCCCAGTTATTTTTATGTTCTGTTTTGTTGAATTCTCATCCGGCATCAGTTTGTGATCTAAGAACAATTTCTGTCACACCCGTGAGTAGGACTTTGTAGGACTTCGCATATCACAGAAGGTTTAAAACCTGTGGCTGTAGGAGGTGATGCTTGTAACATGGTTTTTATGCTGCCGTAGAGGTTGGGAGGGGTGAGGAAGGGTCTTTGCGGAGAGCCGGTCTCCGTTGCAGTGTGGATCGAGTCACCAAGCACCAGTTCCTGCTTGCAGGGGTCTTCGAGGTTGGAGGTGCGGGTGGGATTTTCTTCATAGATTTTCCTTGTGGTTTCCCGTTGCGTGAGTGCTTCAGCTCCCTGCTTCGGTAGTGAGCAACAGCCTCTGCTGCCTTCGGCATCGGGAATGCGGTCAGCATCGAGGCCGTGTGTCGGGAGCCTGTGGGGAGCCCTAGGAGAGAGGAATTATGCACCTTCAGAGGCAAAAAGTTGAACTTGTCAAAGGCTTTTGTGAATGAGGAGTTAAGCCTGCTTTTGGCAGGGCAGTAGAGTAGGCCCTGGGGGTTTTGGCTGTTAACGTATATTCAGATCCTTGTTTTTGCAGGGTGAGATGGGCCGTTTCAGAAATCTGGGCAAGGAAAAGTGGTAGTGTTTGAACCCTGTGTTCTCATTCCAGGTTTCCACCGAGAACCGCACCAGGTATGTCGATGCCATCGATGGGGTGGAGGGGGAGCCGTGCAGCACTGCGTTACGTGGCTGGGAGCGTGTACGTGTTACACTGGGGGGTGCTGGGCACCCCATGCTAGAGGTGGCCCAGGTAATTGGGTACCTTTTGAGTCCGACAGGATGGTGATGCGTTCCCAACAAGCCGTCGGAGCTGTTCCCGTCAAACATGCAGGGTGCTAGTTTTCTGATGAGCTGGTGAGTAGTGCTGGGAGAGGAGTGGGAAACATTTCACTGTAAACTGTTTGCACAGTGCTTCTGCAAAGCCGTGGCACTGCGTTGTACCAGCACAGCCCCGCACAAGCCCCCCCGCTCATCCCCTACTGCTACACGCGGCACCAGTGGAGCAGGCCAAGCCAAGCTGAAACTGTCTCCCTGGAAAAAAGAGGGTGTTTCCCTGCAGAAGGTGGCACAGGAAGGAAGGGAGGGAGCTCTGGGATTTGTGTCCCAGCTACAGCCCAGGCCTTTTAGCCCCGGGCACAGAGAGCTTAAGACCTGTTGCCTGTCACTGAGGGAAGGGGCCTAGGTGGGTGGTTTGCTTCTTTGCTAGAGGGAAGCTATCACGTCTGCTGGAAAAAAAAAATGCATGTGGAGTCTGGGGTAATTCTTGCTGAGCAATCAGTTATATTACTGGTTATATTCCAGCAGCAGAATAATTAACAAAATGCTACTTTTCATTAAAAAACTTAGTGCTAATTCTAACCTGGTGATGGTGACCTGCTTACACCATCTCATCTGTGATTCACATCACACCTGTTACAAAGCTGTTATTATTTCCCCACCATAGAAGCGGTGGCAGATCTCCCTCCGGCTGCAGACTCCTGCTGGTCTGTAAATGGGAAGAGGCCCCTTCCCCGTTTGCTGAGGAGCGGTGTAAAGGATTCAGCCCACAAAGCGATTGAGAACATCAGCACTTCAACCTTGCACGTAGCTCGCCTGCACTAGCCCGAGTTTCTTTAGGTAGCCAGAGACTCAGCATCTGGTTCTTCCTAGCCTGAGCCATTTGTTGTAGCAGGGAGATCATCTGCAAAGCGCAAACAGAACTAGCGAGGAAAGGAGGCTGGCTTAGCAGGGAGGAGGGAGACGCCCAGGAGAGGGCTCGTCTGGTTTCAGCACTGGCTGTGGCTGTTGGCACTGGAAACCCGCAGGAGGTGTTGGGTAGAACCGGTGAAACGACAGCAAAGCCTCGTTGGGACGAAGCGTGCATGTGTCTAGCACGTTGTGGATGCTGCGGGCAGGGAGATGCAGGATGTGGAACCTGCGTGCGTTCAGGAGTACGCAGGAAACCCTGCTGTCTTGGGAGAGAGGCGTGCAAAGATGCCTATACCCTGTCCTAAAATGTTAGAGGTGAGCAGCACCAGGGTGTTCCATCCTGGAGCCGTGAATGGTAACAAAGGAAAATGAGTCAGTCCCTAGTGGGGGCAAATTTGCTGTGCGGATTTCAGAAACATCCTTGGAAGAAACTGAAGGGTGGCAAGTGAAGGCGGGAAAGGGGGAGCCCCAGAGAGACTTCAAAGTGCCATTTCCTGAGTGTTAGGATTCCTAGCATGTGTTTCAGCTGTTGAAGACTGAAGTTTGCTTTCATTTCAGTACTCTCTCCTTTAACAACGTCGTTTCTTTAATTTAAACTCAGCAGCCAAGGGGAGGGTGCAGAGAAGACGGAGCCAAACTCTTCGGAGAGACGCACGGTGGAAGGAGGAGCTGCGGTAGGCGGAAGTTTATACGGGGAGATTCAGGTTAGGTGTTACAAGACATTTCTTCACCGTGAGTATAGCCAAACAGTATTGGAACAGGTTGTCCAGAGAGGCTGTGACATCTCCATCCTGGGAGATACTCCAAACTTGACCGGGCAAGACCCTGCGTGACCTGCTTGAAGCTGGCCCCGCTTTGAGGGGGGAGGCAGGGCTGGGACCCAGAGGCCTCCCTCCCCGCCTCCCTGATTCTCGGCTTCTCTCTCACTCCCCTGGAGTATAAAATATTGCCCCACCACATGCTGCGCTGCATAATGCAAACCAAGGGATAGAGTCTTGTCCCACCAGTGCACCAGTTAGGATTATTTTTGCATTTATTGATGATTAATCCGTGAAATAACATCTTGTCTGCCATGGTCTATGAAGTCCAGCTGCTCCCCAGGCGTGAGTGCAGCCTCCAGGTTCCTGTTTCCATTAGACTACGCCAAGCTGTATTGTTGTTACTTTTTTTTTTTTAGTATTATTATGTAAAAACGGGCAGCTTTAACAGGCTTCCTAGTTCATATCAGTTAAGCTTTTGAAACATATTCAGGTATCTTTTAAATACTGCTGTGTAAGTTCCTTGTTTAATCTGACATATTCTGATTTATTATTTTACTGCAGTTATCTAAGGCAGTACTTTTTAAAAAAACAAAATCAGTGCATTAATTTTTTTGCAGACTGTCAGCTATGTTAAGCCTCCAGCTTTACTTAGTTTTTGTAAATGTACTTAACCCTCTCCCCCCTCAGATCTATGGTTAAATGTCTTTGTTATTTTTATATTACAGTGAAGTTTATTTATTCAAACCTTCCCGTTACCTTTGCAGGCAGACCCAATACCATTCATTGGCTATGAAACTGTGAAGCTCATTAGAAATGAAAACTGAAGCTAGATTGGTTAGTTTTACTACTGGTTGTAAAATACAGAAAGTAACAGCATAAAAGAAGAAAAGTACAATTGAAATTACTCAGTCTGAGGCAGGGGGGGAATCACGAAACTATGGCTGAGAAACTTCTTGAAAATTACTTTTTTAACCTGATGATGTTACTTCACCGGTTCCCCATTTGATCAAATTCAAAAGCTGTGCTCGAGACCGAGAGGCGCGTCTGGGGTCCATTCGTTCATCGACGTGTCTAGGGCATTGGTTCAGTATGGGGGTTTGTGCTCCCGTGATGCTATTTCCTGAGAGTTTACGTGTCTAAGGAAACTCTGTGGGTTACTGTGAAGCTTTTATTTAATACTTCATTGCATGTAAATCGGTAACTGAACACAACTCTTGGCTTAACGGAGGCAAGGGCCAGAGGAAGGTGCCGTTTTGTCGTGGAGGCTGGTAGCCGCAGGTTACGCTGACAGAAGGCGGACAGTGCAATTCTCCCGATGACAGCTTTGGTTTTGGCAAGAGGTGTGAAGCCTCGTCACCCCTGCCGCTGTCCTCTGCCCGTGGGGCTCCACCTCAAGGTGAACTAGTCCCAAGTTTGCTCTGTAAAAACACGGGGATGGGGTTTTGTTCGCACAGGGTGTCGCCAGCGCCTGTGTTTACAGGCTGAGGGCAAACCGGGATCTCTGAGGGAGATTCAGGGCATGGTTTTGCGGGTGGTGCACGGGTGCTTGTCTCAAGTGTTGGAAGGTTTCCAAAGGCAGGGTTATGCTGCTGGGCGAAGCAGCCGATCTGGATCGCGTGTGAATTTGGGATGGAGAGCAGAATTTTGTCATACTCTTTGCTTAGGAATAATACCTTTTGGCTCCCCTGAAGTTCTTGCCTGGGCAGAAAGCTGGCACGCGACAGCTTCCAGGGCTACGCTGCTGGCACAGGGCAAGCAACTGTGTCAAGTGAAAAGGGAGTGTTGTCGTTCAACTAACGCACGTTTCTTTTGTGTTCACGTATGTAAAATTGCTGACAGTTCGGACAGGCCAAGGGGTGCGAGAGTAATCCTTCTTGGTGGCAAACCAGGGACTTTTCTAAATAAGCTCTTTTAAAAGCTGAGTTAGGAAGAGAATAATGTGCAGCTGTTTGTTCTTGCGGTAATGTATTCCTCATTTTGTGCCCCATGCTTACAGGCGGGGTTAGCGAAGGACAAGAGAAGACTATCAGAGGTTAGCTCACGGAAATGAAAGCGAGCTATTCAAAGTACTGCTTTTGTCTGAAAAGGGAAGGGAACGGATGCAGCTTTCCCCATAGCCTCTGGTATCTTAAGCACTAGCCGAAGCTCCCGTGAGCTGCACCCCAGTTGTCTCGGAAGCTGCTCTCTGCCCCCTCCTTTCCCCGGCGTCACCCCATCTTTCCTGTACAACACTGTGAATATGACACCGGTAGCTCTTTTAACATTTCCATTAAAACTGCTCAGAGCATGAAATGCTGGCCTACGCTGTCACCTGGTGACGCTGTAGCGGCCGAGCTGTGCCCGAGAGCCCTGCTCGGCTCCCGATAACCCCCCAACAGGGACGCTGATGATTGAGCACTTCCTTGCTGAGCAGTGGAAGAGTGGTGTAACAAGAGTTAATGATGTAAGTGGCTTTCTATAGCAATTTGCTAATCAAATTTGATTTCGTAATGAACTAAACTGACAATCAATTTCTAAAATATAAAAGCCTCTTAGAGGGAATAGTCAAGTATGTCTTCAGCAGAAAGATTAACTGGGATAACTTTTAATAAAGAGCACAGGATTTTTTTCCTTCTTTTTTTTTTNTGAGCAATCACTCCAGAAATTGAGTTGCATTAAGCAGCGGAAGATTCACAGGACAGTAACTACCTCTCTCTCTCGGAGTGCTGAGGTTACCACACTACACACTCTATCAGCAAAGCTTTCACTTAAACCAGATTTGTTTTCCTTACCTCTGTGTTTCAGAAATGCAGGTCTGCTCTGTAAAGTGACTCTATGAAAATGGCATCTGGCAGGAGCAGGGGCAAACCTTTCGGGGTCCATCATCCCTCCTTGCCGCCAGTTTCTCGCTGTGACCCTTGCAGGTTCGCTCTGGGGCTACGACAGTTCAGGGTGGATTCGTTACTTCACGTGTTCTGCGTAATAGCGAACTGTTCCCCCGGCCAAAGGCTGCTGCCAGAGCGGCGAGACTGCGGGCTCACCTCCTGCACTGGGAAATGAGCTAATGGTGTGGAAGGTAAGAGGAGAATCCATCTCCCTCCTGCCTCCAAGGGAGCAGGCAGCAGTAAAAAAAGCAATAAAATAAAATAAAACAAAACACTTTTATATGTTGGTCATTAGTCAGCAGATCTGACTCTGCAAATTTATATATATATATATATATATATATACACAAACACATATGGAGAGCAGATCTCTCATGTGAAAAGGTGCCATTTTTTTCTAAACAGAGTCCCTTTCCAAACTAGAACAGCACTTTAAATAGGTTCCTCTTAAAAAAGAGAAAAAAAAAAAAGAAAAAAAAGAAAAAAAAAAAGAAAAAAAAAGAAAAACCCTTTACTGAAGAAATGCACTTTAAATTGTAAGATGAGTATGGCTGTTGCTGGCTTTTGACCCAGCTGTACAGGTAGGTGGCTTCTTGTCAGCCAGAGCCCAGGAGGGAGCGACGTTGCCAGACCCTCGGCTGCCAACGGCAGCCCGAAAAACTACCGCAGCTCTACCTCCCGCTCCCGCAGCCCTCCGGGCCTGGCGCTGCCCCTGCCGACACGACAGGCAGGAGCTCCCACCGCAACCACCAAGCCTGGTTGCAGCTCAGCCGTGCTGTAGCACTAACAGGCCTGGCATGCGTTGGCCTGTTAGAATACTTTTGTAATCGGTCAAGAAAAACCCACCCTTGCCTGTAAGGAGTATTTAAACCCCATTTATAATAGGTCAGAAGTTACACCCAGTTACAACACGGCAGACGGCCCGTCCGCGTGCACAGGGCTAAGTTGAACGAGCAAAGCCATGACGAAGTTGTTGCTGGGGTTGTGGGGTTTTTCCCGTAACGTGGCCGTGGAGCCCGAGTTAGTTCAGTGTTTCGTTTTGGTTGGGTTTTTTGTTTTGGTTTGGTTTTTTTTAAACCCAAGTTTGTGTGTCCCGCGTCAATTCTGCTCTGAGCTGATTTGCAGAGTAACCATTTGTAAGAAAAATTGTGCTGTCACCTTCAACTGTTGACCTATAAATCAAACTTTTTAAGGACAGTCCTAACACTCAAGACTTACTTTCACAGTTAAGAAGGTTCCTGCTGTACTAATTAGTCTCTTTTTTTTTTTTTTAAATTTTATTTCTGGTTGCAATCCTTATTTCAAGAAAACAAAAAGTCAGTGTTCACACTAGCCTGCAGTAGGTTGAAGTGTGAGCCTGCTGTGTGTAACTTGTGGATATCAGACTGTTGTTCGATGATTTTACAAGCCGTTCCCAAGCTCTAGGTTCTCTACCATCGCTTTCCTTTTCCTCTTCCAGTGGGAGCTGGCAGAGAGAGACTCTTTGGAGGGGCCGTCGGCTCCGTGGCCGATGGCGTACTGGGACGGCCAGTGCTGCTGGAGGGGGGGTCGGCGAGGGTGGTAGGAGAACCAGAGTCGGGGAAAGGGGAAACAAAACCAAGGTAGAGGGGACTGTACAATTGCATTGAAAGCAGTTTAGCAAAAAGCGCTCTCGTTGGACAGCTTTAAGAACAATGTGAATGAAAACTTAGCAACTTGGGTAGGAATCTTTGAAAATTCTATAAATGTATACTTGAAATTCTGTTTGTATTAAAAAAAACAAATCGCATTTTCTTCTTTCTTTTAACACTGTGTAAGAGAACATTATGCATGTGAGTGGTTTGAGAATTAAATGGTTTAATACTCAAGATCCTCGTCTGTGTCTGATATTGGTTTTCTCTTTGCTGCCCGCTTCAAATCAGCCGTGGTGCGAGAGCCTGGTCCCGGCTTTACGCAGCTCCGCGCTGCCCTAAGCTTAGCGACACGGGCGAGGCTGGGCTCTGCCAGGCTGCTTTTTGTCCTTTTTTTAACGAGCTTCATCTCACCACCTCTGCAGGCTCAGCCCTTTTCGGTCTCACCAGGTCGAGGAAGCACTCGGCTCTCGCTGCAGGCCGAGCGCCCGATGCCTGCTGCAGCCAGCGGGCTTTCCCGGCTGCGACGGCAGGTGAAGCGTTCAGGTTCAGCACCACGCTCGGGAGACCCAGGCGTTGCCTCAGCCCTCCTCTTTCACCAGCCTCCACCTCCGTAGCCTGGAGCACAACCACGAAGGCCGAGGTTGTGGGAGGAGAGGATGTGTTTCTGGAGCCACACAATGAGGTAGATAGGATCCAGCAAGAAAAGGCACAGCGGTGAGTGCCAGAGCGGGCGGGACAGGGAGAGAAGAGATCACTACAGCCTCGTGATACAACAGAGGAGGCGACTCTCCTTGTCCAAACCACTTGCAACACAAACACAGGTGCTGGAGAATAGAAGAGAGAGGGCTACAAAACCTTCCAAAACCAGAGAGACCCTCCCAGACACGGCCAGACATCTCCTACCCGCTCTTCCGCAGACGGGCACACCTAAGTTTGCGCCTTCGTCGCTTGGCTTGCTGCGGCAATGGCTGCTGAGAGGAAGCCTTCCTAAAAAGGCAGATGTTTCACTGGTTCTACAAAATCCAGAGCAAATTGCACACTGGGGAGCGCCACGTCCTGGCACTTCAGCAGCTGCCTGCACACACCGCTTCTGTGACGTGTACGCGTGACCGGAGAGCACCACGCTTTCACTGCCCTTCTTGTTTTAAACAGCTTCCCTAAACGCAGAAATCTTAGAGGAAAGCTCACCACATTTTCTTCTGCATCTTGAGGACAACCCTGTCAGAGGACCTACAGCAGCGCGGCCACCTTGGGTGGACCAGGGGTCAGATCGCACATGTGGCACGGCAGCAGGCCAGGACACCTCAGCTCTGGGACTGAACTCGCAGGTGAAAGATTTCTAACACGGGGTTACGGATGCTGGTTGCCTCACCTGGGCATTGCCACGGTTCATAGGCACCCCCGCTACAGTAACTTGTAGCGCAGAGCTAGTTTAAAGCTTAACTACGCAAAAAAAAGACTCACAGCCTTGGCCACGCGAGGCTTTCGCTAGTGACCGCTCAGCACTTGGACACACCGAACGCGCCAGAGCTGTGGGCAATTAGGGCTCCGGTGTTTGGCGGCTGCCGCCTACCAGCTGTTCCACGCGGGGCTGCGTAAAGATGTTTCTGGCCCAGAAACGTGCCGGTTTGGCTGCTCCACCGACCTCTCCAGCGCGGGGTTGTTCTGCTGGGACGGGGGTGTGCAGGGAAGGACCCGTTTGTTGAAGAAGAAAAGTTTAAATAAGTCTAGGAAGCGACTTAGTGAAAACCGTCCATTCAGAGATCAGTTTGTTACATACAGATCTGTAGGTTTTTAATGTACCAGGGGATTGGAGTTACAGTTTGAGGCCTGAAAGGGAGGAGGGTTGGCTATAAGGATGACAGCAACACTGGACTTGGGCTTAGATGCCATAAAAATACCCGTGCCGGAAAAAAATTCAGCTTCCCTTCGAACGAGGATGGAGCAGGCGAGGTGCCCTCTGAGCCCCCTCACCTGACACAGCACGAGGAGCGGTAAGAGCCCAGCTGGGTAACAGTCCCTCCCTGCAGCTCGCATCAAACAGTAAGACCAACCACCCCAGGAGCAGCCCGGGCTTTGTGGCGATACCCTACCGCCCCTTTTCCAGAGGCAGAGGAGGGAGCAGTGAGGCCTTGGCAGCCCCGTTAGGAGCAAGGATCGGCTATTCTGCCCATGAAGATAATGGTGTTGAGGGCGGCTTCCCGGATGAAAAGCAGGAAGGGCCTGTTGGCATTGAAGATTATTCTGTTCATGGGGAAGGAACGGCCGGAGACGGTGACAGCTGTAGCAGCGGATGCCTCACTGCCTTCTTCATTCACCTATCAACAAACAGAGAAGGTGGCATTAAAATAGAGGCATTATGCAGAAGGTAGAGGGCTCTCCCTCCTTCCCCATGGGAGGAGGGTGACAAGCTCCCACTTCCCCCTCAAGCCCCGGATTGCTGAGGAAGTGAACACTGTGATTTCAGAGCTATTTTTAATTTTAATGCTTCATGTTTTTAAAAACAAAGAGGAAGACGCCCCTGAGACAAAATAAGGCTTACCTCGAGGAAGGCTTTGTGGAAAGCCTCAGATACGTACAGGTCCGTACGGCCCTCCGCAATGATACCTGAAATACAAAATAGAGGAAGTTAAAGCTAATGTTTTTAGACAACAGCTGAAGAGAGAACACATTTCATCCTCCGTGGCCTGTGTTCAAGCAGAAGGCATGTCTACCCTAAACCAAAAATATCCTCCGCCAACTGCAATTGACTGCTTAACTCCCATGCCCTTAGTGCAGAGCAGGGCTGCGTGTCCGTCACGGGACTGACCACAGAGCCCGCCGTTGACTGCAGCAACATCGAAAAGCTTTCATGTTCTCGTTCCTCACGTGCTGCTGCACTTACTGCCCTGGTGCCCGGGGAGGAATGGTTACCCCCCTGCCTCCACCCTGCACCGCCCCGTCTCCACATCTCACCTGGGAGTCGGGCATTTTCTGGACTGAAGAGATCTTCCAGCCCCATTTTTCTCAGCTTCTCCTTGACGCTGAAGCTGTCTTCGACGTGGAATCGAGGGAGGTAGATGAAGAGAGAGACCTCTGTCATGGAGTCTATCCAGTCCTGCAGCTTCTCCGATGTCAGGTCTCGCTCCACCTCCTCCAACGGCATCCCAGCATTGGGCAGGACCAGCACCATTGTGATATCGTCCCCTTTGTAAGGCAGCTCCAGCACCTGGACTTTGCCCTGGGGGATGGACGCATGGCGGAATTTGGACTCTTGGTACATAATTGGGACCTTGCAGGTCTCACCATTGGCTTTATGAAATAAATCCAGTTTTGTGTTTGGAGCTGGGAACTGTGATTTCCAGTGCCCCTAGAAGAGAGAGGGGGAGGACAAACATGAGCATCATGTTTTCCCCCAGGGAAACGGGCTACTCCTCCAGTTTTCTTAGCCATACCTTAAAATAAATGGTGTTGACCAGGACCAAGACAGTGAGATCATCAATACCTTTTTCTGGGATCACTTCTGTAATGCGCTTCTCTGTCTTATTAGCCACCCACTCATTAATGATCTTCCTGGAAAGTTCTGGCTTCTCCTGAAGGAAGAGACCAAAAAAGGTTAAGTCAGGGGTTTCAGACACCTCTTTTTATCCCTTCTGCAGGAGACAGATTAAGAGGGTGTGTGCTCGGGGAGGGCACTGCCTCCAGCACAGTGCTGCAGCGTGTAGAAATGAGGAGTGGGGAAGTGACTGCGGTTAAGGTGAGCCGGGGCAGGAGGAGCTGCATCCCTCCTACCTCCACTGGTGTCCCGCACGCCCAGAGCGTGGCACTCCCTGCGGGCAAAAGATGAGGGTGCAGCAAAAGCAGAAAAACAAGGAAGGAAAAAATCCCCAACCAACCAACCAACCAACGAGAAATCCCAAGCAGTTCAGGGTCACTTTGAAGTTCAAGGGCCAGAGCTTCGCTCCATAAACTACTTCACTAATGTTCTGGTAAGTCTCATTAAAGACCAAAGATTTCTCCCCGAAGAGGCGGTTGGCTGATACCAGCTCTGAGGATTTGTTGGCTTTCTTGTAAAGGCGGCAGTTCAGCTTGGCGAAGAAGAAGTGGATCTGATCAGATGTCTTCTCTGAGATGGTGTCAAATCGAAAGACCTGGAGGAGCCAAACAGTGAGAAGGAATCCGTGAGCAGGTTCCTGTGCTCCCAGGCCCCACAGCAAGTGGCGACGCGGCCTTTGCCCGCTGCTCAACAGCCTAAATCATGGAGCCAAGAAATTTGCAGGCCCTCAGAGCTTCACCCTCCATGTTTAATCTGGAGCCCAAATCTATGTAAAAGCAACACATCGCTAGCCCGAGACCCTGGCTTGGAGTCCAAAATACAGGATTAAACACTGCTCAGCCTGCAGAGGTACTGCTCCTCTTCCTAACCCTGGCTTCCTTGCTCTCCACACTCTGCCTTTGGTCCCGGCTCTGACTGTCTTTGACGCAGCATCCTACCCAAGAGAAGACTCCAGCTCCTTCCCAAAGAGCTAGCAGCAGGGCACCCGCCTGGATCTGCCTCTTTCTCTGCCTCTGCTCCCCACGCACTTTCACTGTCCCAGCTGCCGGGGAAGATGCATCATTTTGTACGTGTCTGTCTCCAGTGCAGGCATGACCTAGCTAGACCCTTTAGGTGGTTGTGCAGAAGACACACTAAGGTCTTGGAGATGTTGTTCTCTGCGCGCTCTGACCCCTGCCAGGGGACAGACTCTAGCTTGGCCTATGAACCACGAGGTTTTCCCCAGCGCTGTTAAAATTAACAGCGTTTACACACAGCATTCACAAATGCTCTACCACACTCCAGGGAGAGCCTGACACGAGATGAGCATCGCACCGATGGGGCCCGCAAGCAGGTCTCGGGTCAGTGCAGGTCACAGGAGGACTCACAAGGTTTGCCCTAAACCCTCCTGTGATTATGCCAAAGGCTGCTCCTTCCCAGGAGCAAGTCTCATGGCCTGTTGAATAATTCTGGTACACGTTATCTATTTTTGCAGGGCATGGAGCTATGTAGCAATCGGTTTGAGGGTAGATTTCTGCAGCACAGTGAATGTTTTCTTATCTGCTCCCAGCTGGAAGGACAGTTACGATTTGTCTACTACTATCCAACCTCAGGGCTTTAAGGCACAGAAAATCCCATAGCTCCACATGAACGTCCAGGATCTCTGGCACCGTTTCCTATGAGGCAAAGGCGGCGTTACTGGCCTTTCTGTACGCAGAAGGGGGGATTAGGAGTGCAGCTCTGCATCCCGGTGGCTCAGTGAGAGAAGGGCTGCCCAGAGGGGAAGGCATGAGCGAAGATGTTGGAGATGTGGTTCACTGCTCTGCTCTGCCCGGACTGCGTGGATAATGGCAGGATACCCCAACATTACTTACTCCAGAGGCAGGATCTGTAAGGACAGTGGAGCAGTTTGATTCATGCTTCCTCGTTGCAGGGAGAAAGGCCCCCCTGGGCTGTAGTCTCCCATCTGCGAGGAAGGTACGGGCAGTACCAAATCCCATGGGGCAGACGAGCGCGCTCACAGCTGTCAGGTTAGCAGGTCTGACAGTGTGAAGGGTGCTTGGACAGGCAAGGGCTAATAGGACCCACAGAGGAGCCAGCACTCGGGATTACCACCTCTCAGTCCAGGACCAAGGTTCTCCCCACTGCGTTTAGGAGCCGCAGCTGGAGGGAGAGGTTCCCTGCATACAGGCTCCCCTGCCTGGGAAGCTCAGGCCCTTACTGAGCTGCGGAAGTACGCTGCAACACAAGCTATTTATTCCTGGCTGAATGCTCAGGCTGCCCTTAAACTTCCTACAAGGAGGCCCTCAAGAAGTAGCTGACCTTCCCATGCTCCTGCAGGGTAGCAGAGCCCTGGAAGTCAGGTGGGCTGCAGCGTGTCCCATGCATCTTATTTTTGTCCCAAGGGAGAGAGAGGGAATGTGAAAAAGAACCTCTCCCAGCCTGTACTGGGTCCAGTCCTATTCAACACATCCATCAATGACCTGGACGAAGGGATGGAGTGTAGCCTCAGCAAGTTCGCCGATGGCACCAAGCTGGGAGGAGCGGCTGATACGCCAGAAGGCTGTGCTGCCATCCAGCGAGCCCTGGGCAGGCTGGAGAGCTGGGCCGAGGGGAACCTCATGGGATTCACCAGGAGCAAGGGCAAGGTGCTGCCCCTGGGGAGGAACAGCCCCCGGCACCAGCACAGGCTGGGGCTGCCCTGCTGGGAAGCGGCTCTGCTGAGAAGGCCCTGGCAGTGCTGGTGGGCAGCCAGTGCCCCTGAGCCAGCGCTGGGCCCTCGGGGCCAAGAAGGGCAGCGGTGTCCTGGGCTGCATGGACAGGAGTGTGGGCAGCAGGGCGAGGGAGGCCATCCTGCCCCTCTGCTCTGCCCTGGGGAGGCCGCAGCTGGGGTGCTGTGTCCAGTGCTGGGCCCCCAGTGCCAGAAGGACAGGGAGCTGCTGGAGCAAGGCCAGCGCAGAGCCACAAGGATGCTCAGGGGATGGAGCATCTCCCTGGGGAGGAAAGGCTGAGAGACCTGGGCTTGTTCAGCCTGGAGAAGAGAAGGCTGAGGGGGATCTCCTCAGTGCTTATCAGTGTCTGAAGGGCGGGTGTCAGGAGGGTGGGACTGGGCTCTTCTCAGCGGTGCCCGACGACAGGACAAGGGGCACCGGGCACAAGCTGGAACACGGGGAGTTCCACTGAAATCTGAGGCAAAACCCCTTTGCTGTGCGGGTGCCAGAGCAGCGGCCCAGGCTGCCCAGAGAGGCTGTGGAGTCTCCTTCCCTGGAGCCATTCCCACCCCGCCTGGACGCGGTCCTGTGCCCCTGCTCTGGGGGTGCTGCTCACGCAGGGGCTGGACGGGGGGAGCTCCGGAGGGCCCTTCCAACCCCTGCCGTTCTGTGATTCTGTGACTTGATATCATGTTTTTTCCTGCTTTTTGCATAAGAAAAGGCTTAGCTACCTGCTCAGCTAAGCGCTTGCCCAATCTGCAAGAGACAAACTGTTCCCATCCCCTTCCCTCATCTCCCAAATGGGCTTCCTTTCCTCCAGATGAAAACTAACCTCTCAAACCCAGGAAACCCACCCCGAATGCTGGATCCAAATAAGGAATCAGAGGAAAGAGCTGGTATCTAAACAAATCCAGAGACAAGCAGCCTGTGTATGTCCTTCCCAGGGGCTTGTTTAAATAAAGGTCTCCCTTCCCAAGCCAGGGAGCCATCCTGACCCAGAGAGCCCTTCGGCAGGGGTCCGCCACTATCACCTTTGCTGCCTCTCAGACCCTGGTGACAGCTACAGGAAAATGCCACCGACCTCCATGAGCTGCTGGAGGGTGCTACCACAGGCTCCGAGCTTGGTCATGGCGAAGGCTGTAGAAATGCTGAGGGGCGACATGAAGATGTTTTCCCCATTGTCCTTGGAGTCAGCCAGGTACTTGTAGAAGACAATAGCAAAGCGCGAGTTGGCCTTCGACAGCTCCCAGACCCGCGGGTTGGTAGACTCCGGGAGATTGCCTTTCCTTGGCTCTTGCCCCTCGCCATCCTGGGGCTTCTTCTCAGGGTTGCGATAGATGCAGATGGGATTCACCGGGATGTCGCGTGGCTTTGCAGTGCAGATGTCTTCCACGGCGTAGTGCTCGGGGGCAGCCAGACCCCAGGCACTGAAGAGACACACCAGAAAAAGATGCATTGTCCTGGAACCAGAAAGAGAGAGCTTATACACACTCGCCTGCCCAGGAAAACCACAGCCCGCGGGCCGTGTTTCAGCCAGCATCAGAGTGACAGGAGCCCCACGGCCCTCTCCAATCGTCCTTTTGTCCCGCAGCTGAGGATAAATCAGGATAAAGCAGGACCAGCGCGCCTCTGAGCACACGCTGCTTTTAGAAACGATACACTCTGCTTTCCTAGAGCCCTGGGCGCCCTCTTTTCAAGCAGCAGGCTCAACCCTGACAAATTTGTACAAAGACATATGGATTGAATTTCTTCAGCCCGCCCCATCAGCCAGCAAAGGGACTCTGCCTGTGCGGTGTTTCCCCGGACCTGCCTGCGACAGGAGCCAGCACAGAGCTGTCAAAGCCACCCGGCTGCCCCGATCCGCAGTCCAGGTGCTCTTATGACTGTACGGATCCTACCTGTCTTCCTCAGAGGGAGAGCCTCAAGTACCCCAGGCTCCAGAGACCAGTTGGCCTTAGACAGAATGGTTTTGGCTGTTTCCTTCCCCTTTTTCCTGGGGGAATCTCCTAGTTTTCCTGGTCTCTTTTCTCCCTTCACCTGAGCTCCTCTGTCCCCTTCAATTAGTCTGTGCTTTCAGGCTCACCTCAGCTCTACACTAAGTGACTGATGCAGGAGACGCTACAGCAGAGAAGAGAGGCGATAGGGAAGAGGTCTCCAGGGGAGTTGGGCCATACGTTGGGCATCTTTAATCTCCAAAAAGCACGTATGGCGTAGCTGGTGCATCACAGCTATTCCTGTTCAGAGCTTGCAGCACCTCAATGCAATCTGACTGTCCCTGGTATGCAAGGAGGGTAGGCTAAGGTTAATAACCATGTTCCAGCAAAAGCAGGTCTGAAAATCTCTCAGCAAGGCAGAGATAATTTATATTTTCCACCTTTGCTAGAGCAGGGCATCTGCACACCCCATCTGCCACCAGCTCTGGTGGCAAGGCCTCACCAGCCACCCTACAGCCGATTAAGCGGCGCACAAGACTTCCTCTGCGCTGCGGTCTTGAGATGCCCTTTACATGACTGTGTTGGGTTTGTTCGCATACCCCATGGGAGGAAGCTCACGGACCACAGTCACAACAGCTTGGGAAACAACTACTGCAAAGGGCTGGCAGCCCGCCCAGGACTCGCTCGCCGTGGAAGACTTTTTCAAAGAGATGTCTAACTCGGGAAGGTCTCTGCCTGCCCCCACGTACTCAGGGCTGCAGCTACCAAGAACTGCCTCCTGAGTAACTCAATTAAAGATCAGCTGCGTTTAGCGCTGGTAATCTCCGTGTCTGTGGCCTGGGCAGTGCTGGTGGGCCAGCACCTCAGGGGAAGAAAAAAGGAGTGGCTCAAGGGCCAATCTGGGATGCAGGAAACCTCTAGGTTCTTTCACAACCCCCTCTCCGGGCTCTTGGGCAATGACTTCATCTCGGCTCCAGTTCCTCCGCAAAAGCAGGAATTACCTCATTTGGCACCACGAGCCTAGCGAGCACTAAGGGGCTCTCTCCAGCATACACTAGTAGCGTAGCAACAAGTACTGCAGGAAAACATACAAAACAAGACGTACTTGCTTGGGCTACGGCCACCGCTCTTGCCGGTAACAACAAACAGATTGTCTTTCAAAAGGTTGGGGATAGATGCAACACCACAAAGGGCAAAAAAAAATAATCTAAAAGGGGAGTGAAGTCAACCAAATACAGAAACAAAGAAACAACACCCAGGGCAGGAGGGCAAGAGAAAGGAAAACTATTCAGGCAATTGAAAGTACTCCAGGAAGCACTGCTCTTCCGAACCCTTCCCTCGTACAGGAAAAATCAGCCAGCAACAAGCCAGGCACGCTTCTGTGCTCTGCAGCCCGAGGGCCAGGAGCAGCGCGACCCTTTGCTGCCTGCGAGCAGCCCTCCCTCACCCAACGCTTGATCCCCCCGGGTTCGGGCAGCAGCGAGGCGCTGCGGCTGGTCCCGCTGCGGGAGGGACAGCCCTGCCGCAGTGCCTGCCCCGCCACTCGGCTCACCCCCGGGGAAAGGCGCGGGGCCGGCATGTGCTGACCTGCCTGCACCAGCACAGCTGCCTGCTTCTGCCCTCACACAAAGCGCTGCCGATCTCACATTTAAAACCCAAAGCACAAGAGTGGGGAAAGCACCTCATCCTCATCCTAGCCTGATCAAATGGGAAACGCTCCCCGTTTCTACTTCGCAGTGAAGTGAACTTTGCTCATCAACTTAGAGATACAGGACTTGTTCCTAATACCTTAAATCAAATTTTATCACCCACTAAGGCTGGCTCAGCCCCTGACACACCCAATCTACGTTCACGGCATTTCCCGTAAGAGGGGAGATGCGAGACTTGTGGCGAACCACCACCCCGAGAGGGGACAGCTGCGAGCCCTTGCCATTTCTTCAGCCGGCTCTTTGCCATAGCACTTGGCTGAAAAAACACCCCTCGTCCCTCCATGGCTCTTCGACACCCCCTTTTCCCCTGCAGCACTGCCACACGCTCCACATGTCAACTCCTTTCAGCCTGGAAGGATCCCAAAAGTATTGCTGCAACATCGCTGCCTGAAAGGGCGTACTGGCAAGGAAGAACGTAAAAATTAGGAAGGGCTCTTTTCCTCTGCTGCACCCCTCTAAGAAGCGTAAAAAGCCAAGAAACGAGTTGCTGACTCAGCTCAAAATCAGAAGGCAAGCGTACAGGAACTCCCCCCATCCCACGCCTGCTGTGCAACACAGCTGGGCTCCAGCCGGCGCAGGCTGTTTCCATCCTGCTGATCCTCATCGCTGCATGAAAGGACGACTAACTGGGCTTGCACAGCTTCGCCCCCCAGCAGCTGCCCTCCTGAACCCACCGGCGCTGCCCACAGCGCCGTGACCGGCCCACAGCGCGCTGAAGAGCACAGCAAACGTTAAGCAGCTCAAACAATTTTGAGATTGACTTAGGCTCTTGAGAAGAAAAGCCTTCCCTGTCCCCCCCACACCCCAAAAACGGAGCACAAAGTAACTCAGCTCTTTTAGAGCCGGGCAAGAGATCAGCGATTCCTCAGGACAACCTGACCTTAGGAATTGCTCTCCACACCATGAGGCATTGCTACAGGTCAGGGATAAAAGTCAAGCGTGACACATTAGCGGGCTGTACAGAGCGAGCCTTGTGAGAGCTGGGATGGGAGGCCCCTCTCAAAATGGCTCCCCCGCCCATGCCATGAATGAAAACACTCTGGCAGCAGCTACAATTCATAGGCACCTACAAAGAGAAATGAACCTGTGACGAGGAGTTAATTAATAATGAAAGATCAGTGGAATCTGTTTCTTACCTGCCCCAGTACCTCCAGCCTTCTTTTTTTAGGATGTAAATGCAAATCGTTAAGAGGACAGGCAGTCTCGCTGGAGCCCAAACCAGTCCAAAGCAGTTTCCCCACTGGGTTGCTGTGGACGAAAGCAGGGGAGGGTGGGAGGGGAGCAGGATGCTGAGGCCAAAGGCTGATGACCGGCTGCAGAAGGTTAAGCAAAGAGCAGAAAAAAACCCTTATGTTTAGTTTGAAAGAGGTTTTAAAGTTCAATCTGACAAGGGCAAGTTCGACCACCTACCCCACGCAAGTGCCAGATGCCTTCAGTTCTTGCCAACAGCAAACTAACCGCTCGTACCATGAAAAAAAAAACCATAACAAACAAAAACCAACCAACCCACCCAAACTTTCAAGAGCTCAAATAAAAATGTGATCATCTAAGGTATTTGTAAATCCCACTTTGGCATCTTGTGGCTCAGCAAAACGCTTCCCTCTGCCCCAAGCCCGGCACTCCCCGTTCCCAAACGGGCACAAGTTGGGAGAAGCTGCCCCACTTCACACTCTGTGGTTTCCAATTCAAATACGTCCCCTCTCGCTACACTCGCCTTTTCGCTCGCGCAGCTGGAAGGCTGAGGATTACCAGCATCTCCCCCTGCCCCCCGCCTCCAGCCCATGCCGGGCAGTGTTAGGAGCAGGACTGAGCAACAAAATTTCAGATCTAGGATGCAGTTACCCTACAAATCCAACAGCGTTGCCTCCTGAACACCAAAATCGAGGAGCTGGCTGGCTCAGCGGGTGCTAAAGCTGCCCTGTTACTGGCCTCCAGTAAGAGCCCAGGTCTTAATGGAAAATGCAGCTGCAAACTGGTTTGGGGGAAAGTAAAAGACGGTACTATACCAGTAAGGGCTAGAATAAAAGTGGGACGGAGACTGTGGAAATAAATGCTTGTGAAAGAAAGGACAACATGCCCTGGACCCAACTTTGCTTTCGCGGGTTCCCCTCCGTAGCCTGGGACGAAAAGCACCGCTCGTAAAAACTGCCTCTGCCCAACACGGCGTCATTCTTGCTCTCCCGTGGTTCTATAATCGGGGAGATCTTCAGAAGCAAGCGCAGCAGCTACGCAATCCCCTCTCAACACCGCCCGCGAAGGCCTGCTGCTCAGAACTGCTTCCTGCCCGCAGGTTAGGCGTTTGCGCTCGGCGGGAGGTGGGAAGTCCTTTATGAGGAAGGTCTCTCGCACCATACCTTGCTGCTCCAAGCGGCCTCTGGTTTAGTTTTCCAAGGTTACTCACACGCTTGCAGGTGCCAGGGCTTTCGCGGGGAATTGGGGCTCCTCCACACCCAGCCGCCAGACATCCAAGCACGGGTTTCCACTCACCCAAGACTTAAGCTAAACCCAAGAGCAAACACCGATTGTATTTTGCACATCCCATATACCTCAAGCTAATGTGAATGAACTGTCACGCTGGTATTGTGACCGCATGCTCGCTTCGTCGTAAGAGAGAGGCCAAACACCTAAAGCTGAGCACGGATAACGCTTGCTTTAACGATGGTGGCCCCATTAACAGGGAGGTTAACTTCAGAATGGACGCTGCAGGGCTGAAGGAATCTACACGCTGCCCAAGGCACACCCTCTAGGGTGGCTGATAAACGTTTGTTTGGGGGTTTTGGGGTTGGTTGGTTGTTTTTGAGTGCAGGACAAAAGTGGCAATTTATTGCAGGTTCAGCTCAAAGAAAACACCCCAGCACTCAACGCCTGGGCAGAGCTATAGCTAAGGAAGCATCCAGAACTGACAAGTGCATTAATACAAATCATAACTGCCTTGTTTGCTCTCGTGGAGGGACTGTTTTTCTCCCAAAGCTGCTGTTCGCAGACCCAAAGCGGGGATCAGCCGCTCAGAATCACAAAGCGCCAAAGCTGTGAGCCTGGTGGCCTAGGGCAAGAGGGATCCGGCTTCGTGCCTCTGTTTTTCTCTCTCCCACACTCACTGCCCAGGAGACAGGGAGTCAGAGTTCACACTCACGGAGAAGGAGGTTACAGGAACAACTCAAGACATGCCAGCCAGGACCGGGACCCCTTCGCTTCAGGGTGCCGCTGTGCCCGGGGAGCTGCGGTGCCATGGCACAGCGCTACGTGCCACCTCTGGAGGAGGATCACGAGCTCTGCTCTCTGCTTCTCACAGGAAAGGAGCCTGGAGCAGTTTACAGCAGCGGGGGACAGCGTTTTCTCAACGTGCTCGCACTGTCCTCTGAATTGCCCCATTGTTTGGAGAGGCCGGAAACAGCCCCTAAACATGCCCGAGCGGCGGGCAGGAACACAAACTTGCTTAGATTGTGGTTTGTGCTTGGAGTGCTCACCGCTGAGTTTTACGGCGATGCACAGGAAGACTCAAGCACTCACCGAGCAAGATGGGATCAAGAAATCCCACATTCTGGGCTAGCCTTTTCCAGCTCCCTTCGATCCTGGTACCCATACCCAAAGGGGAAAAAAATGCCCAGCAGCTGCCATCCACCTGAGCCCAGCCTCCCCTCTCTTCCGTACCCAAAAACCTCCCCGTTTCCCCAAAGCTCTTCTGACGCAGAGCAGCCACTGCTCCCTTCCACAGGGATCCGGCTCTCCACAGCACTTCAGAGCTGCTTTAAAAGCCAACCACTGCAAAAATATTTTATTTTTTTTTAAATTCCTAATTGAGTGAGTACCTGAGCATCTTGGACCCTCAGACTAGTGGGAAAAAGGAAAAGGAAACCATCACCAACTGAAACACCCAGTTTTCTGCTGGATTGCCCACTAAATACTATTCCCTCTATAGGAACTGCATGCTTCAGGCCATCCAGCAAGAAAACTGTGTGGAAGCGTGAGGGGGCCTGTCAGTCAGCAGCGATGGGCCTCGGCCCAGCAAAGCACACACCTCAGGTGGGATCCACAGTGCCTAGGCTGGAGAGTGAAGATACAAGTAACAAACACACGCACGAACTCCCGGGGGAGAAGGCTGTGCTTGCCCTGGAACAGGAGAAGGGATAGTTTTACAGCGAAGCAGCAGCTTATTCCGTACCAGACTATGTCCAGCCAGTCTCAGATTTATGGGCAGCTTCTGACTTGTTAAAGCCCACAAAAAGGAGTGAAAGGAGAAGATTAAAAACCCTAAACCAGACTGTGGGGCAAACCTTATTCTCACTTTAAGGCAAGTTCCAACACAGGCTTAGCATTAGAGGCATGCTGCTTGCTCTGAAGGGCTGGTTTTATTCTGTTTTGAATGCGTAGATTCTCTCCAAGCACAATAATCCATTTTCTCATTCACCTCTGGGGAACTCGTGACGAAGCCACTTAGCTTACAGGCAGGGTCAGAGGAGAACAGACCAGACCCCCAAACAGAGGCACGCGGCTTCTCTGCTATTTGGCATCTCTTACGCTCCGGCCCGGCAGAGAACACACACACCTTGACCTGGAGGAAGTCTTGCACAGTCAGTCTTACCCAGTCTTACACCTCACGCAAAACTTAGAAGAATGCACATTCATCCCGGACAGAAAATCAGAGATATTTCAAAGTGTTCTCCATTAATTTATCATTTAATATAAATGCTGACAGAAAAGCAGATAAGACCTTGTAGATACTTCCATCTATTTACAAACCAATTAGTGAATCACCACCCTTCCACCCTTTTTTTTGTTGTTGTTGTTGAATCCGCAACTCAAAGGACCCTTAGATACTGTGTGGAAGCAAGGTGAGGCTGAGTCAGCTTTAAGAGGGAGAAACGCAAGGTGAAGAGGGAAGAAGAAATAGCATTTCAACATATGGCTTTTTCTATATAACCACCATGCACACACAATTGGTCTCCACTTCCTCGTTTTTTAACACAGAAGTGACACTGTTGGCTCTATAGTTCTAAAAAAGAAATCAAGGAGACAAATACTGACTTTCAGATCTCTGGATCCTCTTGCCTTTTGCCTCCTTCAATCCGCTCCGTCCCACTTCAGCATAATATCTAGAAGGCTTTTCTTTCAAGTTTAAAAAGTATGTTGCAGGAGTAAAGACACAGGGAGTTGGATAGAGCAAACTCTTTCTTCTACTCCTTTTGTCATCTCGGAGGTCTTCCAAAAGGCAGTAAAAAGCATCTAACCTTTCAAGGAACGCGATCTCAATGCCTTGTGTGCCTCTGAACGTCTCCCCCATGGCCAGGCCTGTACATACAGGACTTCAAAATTCCCCTGAACTTGCAAAGAATTCAGTTTATGGAATTCTTCTCATACGTTCTACTTAAGCTCTACTCCTATTAAAAATGTTTTGATAGTTACAAACAATAAATATTCACAATATCAACCCAGAGTCAGCCATTCCCATAAAGGCTCAAGATTATTTTTTTTTTTGATGGGGAAGAAAAGCAGGACAGGAAGAAAACAGCCAAAGGAGAAGAAAAGCGAGAAAAGAACCAGTTCAAAGAGAAAGAGAGAATCCATGACATTTCGTTTAGCATTGATTTATGAGAACAGCAGACAGGGAATTTCACTTATCCAGGATCCTAAATAAATTCAAGAAATGGTTCATAACCTGACTCAACAAATCTCATGGTCTCCTTTATTACCTAGACTATGCTTTTTATTTTTTTGTTAAATATACCTCTGCAGGGCACAATCACATACAATCAATACGATTGGAAAATTACATGAGCTCTATCCCAAGCATATATATGCACCACTGTTAAAAAGTTATTTAAAAAACCAAACAAACCAAAAAATAAAATAAACTCCACCCAAAAAGGTGATAATGACTGCAGAATGTCTCGGGGAGACTTATACAGAACTAGCAAGATCAAAGTAAACTAGGCTTACAAAAAACAGGGAAAAAAGTCATCTATAGAGAAATCCCACAACTGGAAGTAGATGATTTCAAAGAGGGGGTGGGAGCTGTTGTATGGAAGATCCCACAACTCTTCCTTCCTCCTCCCGTGCATGCCTTGCCTCACCTCCTCCTCCCCAGAGCAACAAATACAATGGGGAAAGAGCTCGACACTATGCTACCAGTTATAGAAAGCAGGGAAAAATAATCAAGCTACAGCACAGTTGCTAAGCTGACTTCAAGGAAAGCTCCTCTTAGCATAGAGGCTGCTTACACAGCAAGCAGAGGCCAAAGGGGTAATGGGAACTCCTTAAAATTAGAAAAAAAAAAGGGAGTCATTCGATGTGCCATATTTGCCCATGTTAGAGCAGCTTCACTTAGGAGAGGCTGCGAATTAAAGGTACCAATTGTGAACTGTGCAGCAGCTGTGATGTGAACAGGGTTTCTTCTCTTCTCTCTCAGGTTGCTTTATACATTTATAAAATGCTGCTACCAAGTTCCTTTTGAAAACTCTAGAAATAAAGAGGTCAGTGCACACATCCAGTTGTGGGATCCATCCAATACACAATCTGGTTTGGATGCCAAAGACTTGTGAGTGCTGTCTGCCACAGAACTATTAATAAATCAACATTGCAAAGAAGCAAATAATTCCTTAAACATCAAATACTCCACAAGATTTTCTTTTTTTTTTGCTTACAGATATATTTTCCCCATATACATTTCATTTGTAATTCCATCATCTCCAATGCTTTTTCTTTTCAGAGACAATGCACCGCCTGTTGCTTCCATCTTTCCGAAGACTGTATTTTTCAAATTGAAGTTGATAATTGCATTCTCCTAAAACTTACAGATCTTAGAATTGGTGTTTCCTGAATATAAAAACATCCAACCTGTATATCCAAAGACACCCTCCCTGCTGGATGAAGCTAGGCACCCAAACTCTCCCAAATGCTGAACGCGTGGCAATTTGCACTAAGATCATACACAAACTCACTGGAATTGCAAAGATCGCCTGGGAAAGATCAGTTAATTATTCAGGTTACTAAGCTAGAGGCATCCAATTTTGATTATTATGGTCACATATTCGAAGCTTCAAATGACTGATGTTCCCGATGCAGTCAAACCCACCTTCCCACGTGCTCTTTTTACTGGGAAATTACAGAAAAAGCTACACCCTCTTTGCTTCCCATAGTGTTCAAGGTTTCCACGGCATATTACACTTGCCATGGGGAACTAAAATTATAAAGAAAATCAGTATTAAGTTTGTTCTCCTTTTCCTGCTAATCGAGGCTCTACCCGCACCACAAGAAGTGCCTGGAAGACTGTGACAACACTAAGCAGTTACATTCCTCTTCCTACACAAGAATAAAGACCACACGTTAACTGTATAAGGACACTGTGCCAGGATAACATTCCCCAAAATCGCTTACTTATATTATGTAACTTGAACTTACTGTAGCCTCTTTCACTCCCCTGACATTTCGACAGAAGATAATGCAGTTGATAACAGCTGAGTATGGAAAAGATAATCCCCAATGAAGTTTTTGGCATTTCAGTTTGCGTTTGATCTGAGCACAAACCAACTTGCGCTACATAATCTGTATGCTGGTATAGCACAAGTAACAGCCACCCAACTGCGAGCACCACGGCTATACCTAAAAGGTGGCTCAGAAGAGCTGTTTCACTTCCCTTATGAGGGAAGTGTTTATATTCAAATTCAGAGTTTACATTTACTCAGGCAAGGCAGATGTTTTTCATGTCTAAATTATGATTTAGACAACCCCAGAACTTTTGCTTCCTTTTTTTCATCCAGGGGAATTGATTTATTGTGGTACAATACTGTAATACTGTGATACTTAATCAATTAAGTTGCTGATGCACTGACTTTTTTTGGTTGTTTTTAAATCAATATTTTTTTACCAATATTAGGAGATGGAAATAAGAAGTGTATGTTTTAGAAAGTGAATGATGACAAAATTCTAATATGAAGGTAACGTCATGCCCCAGTCTTGCTCTGTGTTCCTTCTATCTATCCTAGGACTACAAGAACTTCTTCATACGCACACAGACAAGCACAAAACTTGCACACTGCTTATATGTTTCCCCTCCCCCCCATTTTAGAACAAAGAAGAGATGACACTCCTGCTCTTGAGCCTCCTGATTAGCAGCACTGAATTTCTTGGACCATCAAAGTGGGTCTGAAATAGCTAGTCAGCTGAAGATACTTTATATTGGGGTTCCCCAGATAACTATCCTGTTAAGTCTGCTTCATTATAGTCCAGAGTTATCAACGGAAATGGCAATGGAAATGAGGGTTTATGCTACTCTGACTCAGATTTCTCTCTGAACCTGAAAACCTTATTAACAGCCTACAAGAGTTCAAGTTAGATCAAGGAAGGGAAATGCAAGCGGCTTTCTTGTAGTATCAATGAAAAGCCTCACTCCTAGTCCTTTCTAATAAAGAATTTGCCCCACCTTACTCAGTTCATGCTGTCAAGAGACAATATCATCATACAAGTTTGCTTCTTCCACATCTAATTTAATGTAATGCTACAGTTTGACAAGTCTTTTCAGTTCCAATGGGTTTAAAAGTCAGTCACATTTGCAACACAGATTTCTCTCTTACTGTAACTGAAGAAATTTTAAATCAGTATTCAATTTAGATTTAAACACTTAAAGACAAGGCTTCTCTGATTCTATAAAATTTCTATATTCCTTCTTCCTCTCTAAATGAGCCATTCCACCAGCTGAGAGCGTGCATGAGAGACTGAAAACGTGTCAGAACACCCCAGATACATCTCAGTACATTGCAAATTGTATGACTAAATAGAACGATTTTTCCACAATTCAATGCACAGATAAGGCTTGACAATCATTAACTTTTGGAAATTGTTTTTAGGATAATACAGTCAACTCACAAAACCCTACAAAGATTTGACAATCAAAATGGCTACACCAGGGAAAAAAAAAGTGTAAAGCACAAGTCTTTGGCTCTCCTTTAAAGAAAAACAGCAGTTTACCATGTTTATACAGATCCCCCGTTTGCCTACCAGTAGGGGCAATATCACATTTGTGCATCACTGAGTAATAACACCATTAGAAAAGGCAACTTCACAGAAGTTATTGGCTAAGCGAATTCATTTGAATGCTCTGTTTTGAGGCAGCAAGCTGTCATTGTTACACAACCAGGGAGGGTGAATGGGGAAGCCACAGAAGGAAAGGAAGGAAGGTATGGACAAAAGGGAAAGAATAAGGTTCAGAAGATACTAGACAGAGAAAAACTTCAGAAGAAAGGGGATAACAGTGCTGCAAGTTGGAAAGGTGCTCTGATCTAACTAAAAAATTCCTACTCTAAAATAGGACAGGATACAATAGTATATCAGAGGGGCAGAAGAAAAAGTTAAGTTTCTCCTATTAAAAAAAGAGGTCTAGGTCACAGGAAAGGAAGAAGAGATGTTGCAGAAGATGGAGGAAAATAACACTATAGAATAAACAAACAGCATTTCTACACTGATTGAATCACTGTTTGACATACTAAAACTTAACCTAACACTTGAAGATTCCTGTTCTGGGGGGTTTGTCTGTGCTGGTACTGAAAGCCAGGTATTGATGAGCATTCCAAGTCATCTACTGCAGTACAAAATCTAACCTACCTACCAAATGATGCAGTAGTGCCCTCACACCTTTGTAATACTGTTTCTTCTTGCCCAAGTAGAAGGAACTAAGCCACTTCCTAGGTGAGACCAATTTCACTGAGGTGGACAGCACTCTTGTACAACTGGGACAACGATGGGCCATAGAAATGAATGTAGCAGTATACAGAGTTACTCCAGAAATTTTCATTCCCTAGTTATGTGCTGTAACCATCAATACTCCCGTTACATGCAGAGCTAGCTATCTGTCCTCCCAGTTCTACTAGCATACTTCTCCACAAAAAAGGAAAATTTTAAGTGCAGCTTCCAGAAAGACTTAAAAGCATGCACTGCATTTTGCTGTTTGACTTGTTTTACCAACTAAACTTCTGCAAAAAGCAGAAAAAGGACAAGAGGAGGAGGGGAAAAAAACGAAGCCAAAAATCAATACTGTTGGTAGACATTAAACAAACTATTTAACTAGCCAAACTATAATACTGGGCAAACAGGGCATTCACCTGGACACACTGATCACAACAAGGACACTATGCACAAAGTACAGCACGGAGAGCTGGATAAAGGAGAAAAAAACAACAGTAAGGTCTCCCTTCTAATCCACAGCTTCTGGAAGCATTTACCATATGTAGGGCAGCAATCTGAGTAGCTCTTACTGCAGAATTCCTCCCGAGACCAAAAGTGGAGAAAAAAAATTAATCCCTAACCTGGCAAGGAAACCAGCTGGCCCAAGTAATAAAAAGCAAAAAGTTTTCTGCCCCTCCAGATTTTCTTCCTAGTGTTGAAAATGAATCTGTAGATTCAAACATACCATAACCGTCTTTGAGAATGCATTTTACATCAAGTCAAAAAAGGTACATTCTGGGCTTGTCCTCCTAGATTAAAATATTGCACTAATCATCTCAACTAAAATGAGCTCCCTGTGTTAATAAAGACACAGCAGGAAGAAGTAAACTAATTAAAAACAACAAGGAGAAGGCTGACCTGACAGTGGTGCTCTGCACTTAAGGATGGGAGAACAGGGCACAGTGCCTGTGTCAGTTGACTCGCGAGCAGGCTGCCAGGGGAACATGTTAATCATCGTCATGCCCAGAGCAGAGAAGGGAGGAACAGACCTGACGGGCTCAAAACTGCATCAGCCTAGCTCTGCTGAGCTCAACATGGAGCGGCTGCAACGCTAGGCCTTAAGTAGGAGATACGGATGGATGNCGGATGGATGGGGGCAAGGTGTAGATGAAGCTATTCTAGTGCAAAGATGATTCTTTGCCAAAAGTTAAGAGAGGTTAGAAAAAAAAGCAAGCTTCAAAACTACTCTTGGCAATTAAGAGGCCGAAGTTCAGCTAAGAGCAAAATAAACCTGTGTGAAGACATATGG
>VZTV01061217.1:0-17140 GCA_013400875.1 Anhinga rufa
CCCCGAAGGGGCTCCCATCGGGCAGCCCCGGCCCGGCCCGGCGGGGCTTGGCTTGGTTTGGGGTCCCCCCGCCCCAGGGGCCGGGGGGCAGCGGGGTGGCGGCTCCCCGAGCCCGACCTGCCGTGTGGGTCCCTCGGTCCGTTGCTCCCCGGTGGGCTGCATGCAGCCTTTGCAGCTCCTCCTTAAGACTTTCCCTTTGCAGGTCCACGCTTTGCTGTCCTAGGTATAAACACCGGCAATGTTCACTCTAGACATCCCCAAACCCGGGCTTTTGCACACACACACACGGGATGACACTTGCATCGCATGGCAGGAGGTTTTTCTGCAGCGGTTCTTCCCAAGCCTGTTTTACAAGTCGTTTTCCTTCAAACCGTGATGTTTCGTTTGGGGAAATGAACGCTCTCTGAAATAAACCAGTCTGATGACAAGCTGAAAAATGTTTTCAGATTTAAACACGTTCTTATTTTCTTTCTTTGGGGGGGTAGATGTGAGTTGCGATTTCAAAAAAAGCTTACAGTAATGGGAAATCAGGTGCGGGGCGGGCTGGTGCTCACAGGACCGCTTAAATACATTTCACTTCCCAGGAAGATACAAGACGATTAGATTTGCACGTTCATTTTAAGAATAAAAACCCAAGACCCAAGACCTCTGAAAGCTGGCGTCTTTGCTCTAAAAAGTAAGAGATGTACACCTCATTTCCTACACAATTTGTCACCTACCTTTAGGGTAGGAAGCAAAAGTCCTCAGATAGCTAAAATTTGATAGGGACTATGGAAAACTGATGCTGGTAAACTTGCAGACATCACTAGCAAAATCCGTCTCTATGAGAAAAGAAAGCCTCTTCTTATCTCCCAACCTCAATCTGTACAGGTTGAAGCTGCTAGGCAAATATGATCACTTAGATGCCATTAAAAAGGTTTTATATTCCCTAAAAATACAAGTGGCATACAAAATTTGCCCTACAGTGTGTGGCACACATAACAATCTCAGTACGTAAATAGAATGTGTGTAACCTGGGTATATTTATTTCTCTGGGAAATGTCATCTTCACGAATCCCTGCATTTTAAACATAGATGAGCCTGTAGAGGTACATATTATTTCGCACTACTCCAGAAGAGATTTTCGCATGTCCCAGTGTTTTTTTCCACTGGAAAGATGTACTGAATCTTTTGGCAAACTGGCTTTTTCTTACTTCTCTATCTGTAATCAGTGGCTACATTTCCCTTTGCTAATTCCAGGGCAGCCACAGCCCTTCTAAAGCAACAGCCATAGGAAAAAAAAAATAAATCTACCCTAATAATTTCTCAACTGACAACTACCACAAGAGAGTACTTATATCACTGTGTGCATCAAATCTGCTCTTTGTGATGGTCTAAAATTCATTAAATATTAACGTCACCCGGTGTGAGAAACATACACATCACAATGAGGGCATCAAATAACAATTCAGACATCCAAACAACAGCAGGGAACTTGCTAAAATACTCTGAAAATGCCAAAAGTTTCGTCTCCTTTATAAAATGAAGACAAGAGGTGACAAGCAACTGAACTTCACACTCAATCCCTGCCATAACTCATTCAGTTAATAAGAACATGTAATGAAATCATACCTAAAGCAGGGCAGTTACAGAGCCATACACACAGATTGGTTACAGGTTTTCTTTTTTCCATGGAAAAAAAGAAAAAAAAAAGTGTGATCATCACTAAAGTACCTTCAAAACACTGCTTAGGCCTAAAACTTACCTCTGAAAGAGCACCTGCAGGATGCAAACATTGTCCATGGAGTGAGCTCATCGGGTCCGTGCCTGTTTCATAGTAGCACCAGTGCTGGGGTGAGGAGTTTGCCCATCGTTGTGGCTCAGAACACCTGCTGAAATGGGACTCTAAGCCTCCCCGTACCATCCCTACACCACACTTCACAGACGGTTAGCTGCCCGGTTAAACGAGCCTGCTGAGGACTCGTGCTGCCTCCGAGCCACACGATGCCCTGGTTCCCTACCTCCCCTCTCACTGGGGAAGAGGGGGGACACTCGCTTTTAGCAGCAAGCTCTGTTTCTTCCTGATATTGATGAAGGCGACATGTCACAGAGGAAGATCACTCTCTCATTTAAATCTCTCATGAAGTAAAACTCAGCCTGGGAGGGAAATATGCCATCTTAATCCTCCCACCTTAGTTTCACCCGTCCAGTGCTACAGGTATGGGGCTTGTCTCAGCCTTTAACCTCCCCATTACCCTGTCTCCCAAGCGTACCTTAACCTTTCTGGTTGTAATGCCGCATTACGTACAGTTTCAAGGTTCCCCCCCGCCCCCTTTTGCATCCCTCTTTGAAGAGGTACTATGTTTTCCGAGCAACATTCAAAGCTGTGATCATTTTAGCAAAATCAGAGGGTCACACTGAAAACTGTGTCCTGCTACTGGATACACACACAGACTTTGTTGTATGCCAGCAGTTAAAACAGAAGTCACGCCATCAGACCCTTTACCTCTTTTGTATAAGCATTATATGATATCAGTTGTTATTGAAAGGACATGTTCATTAGTTCTGCTTATTGGTCAGCCTGGGCTCAACCAGCTTGATGGAGCGGTAGCTGCTCACAAACACCACTTTGTACGTAATTCAGCTCCTTCTCCAGTGATGCTTTCCCAGCGGTCAGCCATAAAACAATGTCAGCCATTAGCTGGTCATAACAAAGGTTCGACTCAGGACCCACCTAAAAAGAAAAAAATGCTTTATGATTAACAAGAGTAACAGTGAAGAAGACAGGGCTCACATTCACTTCTTTCTTCATGATTATCTGTTTTACTGGCAAGTCAAGATCGCCAGAAGGTCCATTCTTCACAGGCTAGAAGTGGAGGAAGGCACTGAAACACTAGAATTAGCAAGTATTCCCTTTTGTTTGGGAAATTCACTCTTCTAGGTCTTGGGCATAGGTCTTCCTGAGGGTCCCTTACCAGGCAAGAAAGCGTGCAATAAGCATGCTACATAGGAACGCGTATACGTCGGGCACTGCCAGCATCCCTGCTTTTATTACTTTTATATTGCTATGCATTATTTTAACACAGTTTCTTTGTATTTATGAGACTTCTCAAAATAAAGAAAATGCATCTCTGATAAACGTTGTATTGAAGGCTGCGTAAATTGGCACAGCTCACTGTTTTTTGCTAAATGACTATGCATTTACAAGGCACTGAAGGTGGTTTGCATATCAGATTGAGCTTACGCATTTCTATTTTTACTAACGTTTTACTAAAGATAAAGAACTCTCGATCCAATAACTTACATAATCAAAAAGGTCACACACGTTTGCTATAGTCGCAGGTGTGGGTCTGATAAGCTTCAACCCTGCAAATCCTTGTGGAGAGACCTGTAATTTGGGGAAGTATTTTATTATCATGGTGCACCAGCAGCACACAGAAATCGGGAAGCTCCGTAGTAACTCACAGAATCGTGATGGAGACATCGCACTTCCACGCAGGAGCGGGGATGGGAGTTACTCTGCTCCTCATCCCTCGGTGGCTGATCAGGTCTTCATGGTTCAGTCTTACTGAGCTGGGCTGCAGCCTTTCAAACGCTTACACACGTTCATTCATTTCTGTGCTTAATCACGTTTTAAAGTTAAGAGTACCTACCAGTGTGAACAAACAGTATTTCTTGCGTGGCCACTTTTCCTCCAGGAGATGATGTTAATAAACTTCAAGACTGGCCCGAGTATATTAAAGAGGTGCTGCTGACAAAGCTCCCCTATTGCAAAATATTCAAAAAAACCTAACTGGATGTAAATGAGGCCTGGAGACCACACTTAAGAGGTTTTAAAACTGTAACAGGATTAAAAATGGCATATGGTCAAAGTCGTTAAATAAAAGGAAAGTACAAGAAAGTATCTAAAAGTTGCAGTGAGACTTACTTGAATAAATGTTTATAAATTTTATCAAACAACTCATCATTTTGACAGTTTTCCATAAACCCCTGGAACACACTAAACATTTAATTTATTTGTGGCAAGATAATGAGTAACATTTTAAAAGTTTATTAACATAGAATGTCCTGGCACAGTCAAACTTGCATCCTCCTATTGTTTAAATTATATTTTCTAAGAACTCAAAAAAGTTAGCCTTACAAAAGGGAGTTTCTGATTGCAAAAGTCTTCAAAATGACCCTCATCATCTGCGTTCGTACAAACGCAAACCAAACGAACAGAGCATAAACTGAACCGCGTACAAATGCCACCCGTCCCTCAGACTGAAAAATACTCGTACGCAGCAGGAAACGCCACTCCAATATGGAGACAACAGACTGCTGTAGTAGTCCGTATCAAATCTGCTAAAACAACAACAAAAAAGTAAATTATAGCAGAAATGCTGATGCCGTCTTAACTATGGGATTCCCAGCAGAGGCTATTCAAGAGGCCATAGGCCAAGCAAACACAGTAAAGTGGCATATGCTTGTACTGCTTTTTGTTGCTTCGCTGCTGTAAATAATTTGTCTTCCAGAGATAATAAAAATTGTTTTGTGTGAGTTATGTGTTTTTGCGTTAGGTTTACCCTTGAACATCTGCTGTGTCTGATAAAGGATAAGAGCTAATGAAATCACACGAAGAGCGACATACGCGAGGTACTTCTTTGTTTTCAGTTTGTGAGACAAACCCAAACCTGCACGTTGCCTGGCTGCTATACTAGCTAATAAATGCAACAAACAAGGGGTACTTGAGAAACATTTTATGAAATGGAAGACTGATGATTGCAGATGAGGTCGGATCCTCTCTGTACTACAGACAGCCACTCCGCATGCGTGGAAATTCTTGATCCCACCCCCTGCCCCCCTCCAAAAAATGAAGAAAAAAAAAAGAAATGAAAAAAAAAAAAAAGACATGCTTATTTTGACAGAAGATTTTTCCCTCCAGCCAGGATCCAGTCCAAAAGCAGCTGCCCCTACCAAGCACAGAAAGGCAAAGGCTCGCATTTTTTGCTAAAGGACAAGTTTCCAATGGCATGCGTCCTGTAAGATCATCACTTCACCCACCGAGACTCTACCCCATGAGTTCATTCCTCCTGCTGCTGGTCTTGTTTCACAGCAGGATTTCTCGCAGGCCTTTTTTTTTTTTTTTTTTTTGTTGAATGACAACCGAAGGCTTAAAAACTCAGAGGTGAGGTTTGAGGAATGAAACACCGCGAGCCGGAGCCTCCTCTCCTTCACATGGGTGCCCTCATTCACACTCAAATGCGCGAGAGGAGACTAAGGGCCATTAATTTTAAGTCATCTCTAATAAAAAGTTACAGCTTGCCGACCGTGGTGTATGGTGGCGAAGGCGAGCTGCTGTGTGGTGCAGCTGCTGGCAGGTGGCAGTGTCGGGAGACCAGAGCCCTGCCGCCGGCAGCCACCGCGCTGCGATGGGCTGGAGCTGCTTCCACGATTAACCTGAACCGCAGATCTGGCGACAGCGGTTTAATCCGTATGTGCTAATGTCTTGCTCCTACACGAGCGAAATGCTCCCTTGGTTTGTTCTCAGAATGTACTTTTTCTTTCCGCTCGTCTGGCTTTGGCTGCACAGGGCATTCGCTTTTACTGTCCCCGCAGTTAGTACAGCACACCTTGCTCTAGCTGGAAGCACAACACAAGAGAGTTTTACCTGGAACTCCTGTTTGTTGTTATTTTCCAGATACAAAGCTTAAGCTATGTAAGAATTACCCCCTCAGTGTTTGGGTTTTTGGTGTTGTTTTCTTCTTTTTTTTTTATTCTTAGTTATTTAGGCTTTAGTTTTTGGGTGCAGGTTGGTTTTTGGTTTGGTTTTGTTTTGTTTTTAAAAAAAGCTATGCAACATTACACCTGGAATAGGTAAGAAATCCTCCCTATTATTTCCTCTTGGCTTCTGATTTAAACGGAGCACACTCAATTAGCATTAATACCTGATCTGTCCTACCGACTGACAGTACTACACATATAAAGAGCAATGAACTGACAACCATAAGCAGTCTTTTTAGCTGCAACCATCAGGATACGTTCAGATAATATACATCAGCAAATCGGGGTGATCCTGCACTGATTTGTTGAAAGTTCTGCTAGTTATGCAATTTAATAATGAGCAATACAGCCATTATTAAAGAAGCAATACTCTTTCATATACTATACTAGATTTCATAGTTATACCGAACTGCCCACCGATCTGACTGACTAATTAAACCCTGGATATTCTGCATGTGCTTAAACCCCAAAGTAGACAAGAGTACAGAAATAAAAAAGCATAATTAAATAAGTATACTAGCAACAACAAAGTAGAAATCTGTTAAAAACCCATCTCATTTTGCTCCTGGTTCGCCCAGGTCAGATTAATCTCAGACCTTCACCAAAAAGTAACACGCAGCCACTCAGGCAAGAGAAAAAATGTACTTCTAGAAGGCAGTGTAATGCATCTACCTGCCTCTCAGCTATCTAAGGCTCTTTCAGGAGGAGATGAGAAGAGCATCGTTAAATGTGCCAGAGGTGGGCTTTCAGTGTCATTACACAGATCTGCAGGGGGTTTCTGCCAAATCCCCAAGTTCTCTGAGAGTAGCATACCTCTAAACACATCATTTAGAAGCATGAGGTGAACAGAGACAGGGAATAGTATTTACTTTGGGAAAATATCAGTCACATGTCTTGTATATATTAGCAGGTTAAACCCAAGAGAGTCAGCCGAATTACTTGTGACCAAAGAAAACAACTAATCAACAGTTTTAAGGCTTCACAGAATTTAAAATACGTATTTACATGTGGTGTACGCTATTTATTTTAGGTATCTTTAAACATAGACTCTGAAGTCTCAAGGTAGCGGCTGGCAGGTATTCTGACATACAAAATGATGTCCTGTGAGAGGCTGGTTGATGATAAACTATTTTCAGAAGAGAATTTGGGGATTTGGGATTTTAATTAAGCTAGTTTGAAAAACAACACAGAGCTACCTCTTTACCAAGTCACTTAAAGTTCTAACTGGCTTTAATATTGTTAGATTTTGATCAAATTTTCTTTAATATTTGTATGTTTTGATCAAATTGAAGGCAGTCTGTATGGCTGTAGTGGTTTGTATCTATATGGAAGTCCAATAATAAATAAGATAACTATTATTAAACAGAAAGAACATTATGGTGCTGGAAGTACTTTGGAAACTGCTCACCGTGCTCATAGACCACATAATTTAGACCCATCCCCAGGAAACATTCACACATCAGAGTAGCCCTGATGAGGTCAATAAGAATAATCACACCATGGGCAGAAGGCCCTCCTGGAAGCACTTGTTGCAGCAGGTCCCCAGAGGAAGCCAGGATAATGTCATTCAAAAGCGGGGTGGTGGGTGCCCCTGTGTTCAGGTTCACTCCAAGTTGGGTTTCCCAAGGTACAGGTCTCTTCTCCCAAGGAGGTGCACCTCCTGGGGCCCCCATGAGGAGGAATTTGGGTCCGTAGCCCTCTAAAAGTGCAGCACAGAGCACTGTGCAGACAGCCACACCTCTGGCCTGGGGGGTGCGACGGTGGTCCCAGCAGCCCAGGACAGTCCACCCCATTGCAACCTTTCAGATAGCCCTCATTCAAACTGGCACCAGACCTAGCACTAACTCAGCTAAGCAGTGTCAATGTCTAGGGTCTCCCAGGTTTTCCTTGGGAGCCAGCAGCTTCATGGAAGCTAGACAGAATAGAATGCAAAAGTCCATCTGGAAACCTTCAGGGAAAAGGTGTGAGACTGCCCCTGTACTTACAGACTATGCCAAGCAAGCTGCGTGGCTTGGCTGCCCGCTGGCATTGCTTGGGACACGCACGGCGTGGAGCACCTGCAGGATGGAGACCCCAACCTTTCCCTAAGAGATCATCCAGGATGGTATTTCTTGACTTTCACAATTACTTTCTCAGATGGACTTGTTTTCAAGCATGTGTTTACCTTCATAAATGTTCATATTAAGAAAGAAAAATATCAAATAATAAATCAGAGAACTGAGGATTTTGCCATCCCACAGTGGAGCTCCTTTCAGTTCTGTTGTGCCAGAAGTAATGAAAGCAACTGGACTTCTTAAAGATCATTTCTGTGCATCTTTAAAAATAAAAAATCATCCCCACACTCCAAATGATGATTAACTGACATCTGAGCATTCCACAAAACAACAATACAGGCCATCTATTAGAGAAAGTCATATTGTGAGCACTAGCCAGTGCTCACAATGGTTCCACACTTTGCTTTTGGATCCACTCCAAGTGGATGAATAGACAGCACAACTCCCAAAATGCAGGAATTTTGCTGCTACGAAGCACTCAGAGGACAACAATCAAGCCTCGGCTTTGTAATGATAGGATTTCAAAAAATGGCCATTTATTTTAAAATAGCCTCTGTGGTTTGTAAAGTTGTTTCTGCAGAGTGCACAGAGGATAAAACGCACATACTTTCACAGGCTTTCGGCTGCTGGCCCAAGTGCAGCAAAGGATTAAGACAAGACAGTTTGAATTTACATGATGCAAACTAGAAGAAACGAGGAAGAAAAGATGGCTCTGAAAGCTATACTTTGTTTTCTCCTAGAGGAGGTGTAATGCAGGCTAAGTATTTTTTCACAGGTAGCGGAATCCAGCCAGGCTGCAAAGGTATGAGCATGGGAGCAGCTGAACAATAGCTCTATTCACCTGCAACCAAATTCTCCAGATCTGGAGTCTCACCTTCTGGGCTCCCAGACTGAGCCATGGCCCTCCAGTTTAGTTGGGGTATCTAAAAAACGAGCACAATCCAAATTATCAGTCAGTTTTGATGATGCAGGCCTTAGCAAGGGAAAGGACAGCAACTGAGCCAAGCCTCGCAGAGATAGTGTGGTGCATTAACCCAAAAATATCCCCACAGTGAAGATGAAGAGAGACATGGGAGCCTGCAGGGAGAGGCAAAAACCTATTATACTGGTTTATGAGTATTTTCTAAGCACCACTTGGTGCTATAGTTTACAAAGGGTGGAAAATATATAAAGGGCAGCCAGATGACACCTCTGACATGAGCCAGGCAGAGGCATGGAGCTGGGGGAATCCATGGCAAGTCTTGAGAGATGCTAGCACAGCCTGGCTGCAGACGCGGCCTCTGCTGGAGCCATGTGCCAGAGCAGATTTACCCTTGAGAAGTGAAACTGAGCATCCCAGCTTCTGCCCTGTACAGAAGCACAGAGGAGCCTGGGCATGTGTGGGGATGACGGGAGAAGGGTGGAATGGCTAGTGCATGGCTCGGGCTGCCCAGGCACACTGTCAGAGCCTCGACTATGCCAGTTTTGGTTTGTCCCAGCTGAGAGTCAAACTCACAATCTTCTCGCCACAGAAGCCACATGACTAACAGTCTAGCCCCGAGCAATAATGAAGTAGGCCGAGAAATTAAGAAGGAGAATGGTGCTCCTTTTGCTTATACCCTCTGGCTGCTTTTTTTTCTGAACAAAAATGTCCTCTGGCCACTCTGGTGAGTACGTTTACCGTTCTGGAAACTGTTCTGCCACAGCCGCTGGATGCTGAATCAGCGAGAGTCATACAGCCTCGCTGTCTGCAGGCAGTTTGGTCTGCTTACCTCTGCCGTGCCGCTCACTGCACTTGCAGTACTGCACGGCTGCTTTTGAAGGAGAGGTAGCTATCGACAGGGATAAACGTGATACGAAGAAGGAATAATTTGTCTCTAAATCTGGTGATTAAAAATTTACAGTCGTGAGGACAATGACCAGAGAGAAAGAGAGGAATGAGTTTAGAATCAGAAGTCAACGTGGAATTGATTTGGTAACGATTCTCTTTAAATAAAAAAAAAACCAAGGTAAAGTGCATGTGAGTTTCCATAAATGTTATAGCAAGGCCTCCCCCACCTCTACTGCAGCAATCCAAATAAAAAAACCATACAGGTAAATGCCTGAGCTCACTTCCTAGCTTAGCTCAGAGGGATGGATGTGCCCGCTGGTTTGAGACCTAAGCAGCCTAACTCGGCTAAACCTCAGGGTTCAGATTCGTGTACTGGATATCTCCAATGGCAGAGAGGTGGAAAAGCCTTTCTAGAAATTGTTTTTTTGGCCAGTGCAATAATCTTGAACAAGTAGGACTAGACTGTTTTTTTGTGCGATAAAAATTGTCAAGCTGAAGGTAGGAAGCTCACCAGGCTTAGCAGTCAGGTCCTCTCCCAGCATGCTGTAAACTGAAAGCCAAAAAGCAGCAGCCAGGTTTGAAAAAGTTGATCTTAATGAGAAGCAAGAAAGGTTAAATGTACTAACTCTGTTACTCATTGGGTTTTATTTGCTCAGTTCTAATTTTAACTTTGGTTAGCCCAATAAAAGGTATCACATCACCGTCTGAGTAGCTGTCTTACAAAAAACAATGCAGCTACCAACTTTCCTCCGCTGGATGACATACTTGGGCAGTAGCCCTTTAAATAAAAGCTTTGACTTCTTTAGAGCACATTTGATTTTCCATTCATTATTTTCCTGATGCTGAAAGCAATATTATTCATCCTAGAGAAGAATAGCTACATTGTATTTCAAAGGCTTAACCAAAACACTCATTTTGATGCAAGTTTTCCTTCTTTCAGGATTTTAAAACACATCTACAAAGTAGCTGCTGGGCAAAATCATCAATTCATGGTCAATAGGATCTGGTAGGAAAAAAAAAAGCAGCAAAAAAAGGAAAAAAAATGAATGACATGAGTGCAAGAGTGACTGCTATCTACAAAAATGTGGATGATGAGAAGAAGGACTAAAAGCAAAGGAAGGACTCCTCTCCCCATGAGGTGAGCTAATGAATGCTGAATGTGGAATGACTTTGTTAATAAAAGAGACAAAAATAGAAAAATAAAATAAATTCTTAATACACTAAGTGTGTATACCCACAATCTATAACCACCTACTCATGGCAACTCTCTTCCAACTGTTGTTTGCCAACCTCACCTGTAGCACTTACATAGAAGACCACCTTTTACCCTCTACAGTCCTGCTTGCCTGCAGTAAGGAAGTATCATCCCCCTGCTCGGACCATGCTTTCCTGTGACTCCCGATCTCTTGATTCGCAGTGGTGTGGGGTTAGATAGGTACAATTGACACAGCAGTGATAAACCATTAGCTATTGTGAAAGGCCAGTCATACTGCCCATATTCTTCTTTGGTTGTTTGGTCACAGAAACATTCATTTTCAGTTGTCTTTTACTGACGTCAAGCTGGTTGTTATCACTGCATCCAGCCCTGCTGCCTGGCCACCAAACACCTGAATGTGCTAATCCTGGGAGCACAGTCTTACCCAGGTGAGCCAGGATTCCTCTTCTCAGGAGAATACACTTCTCTGTGGCAGCTGGGATGGGAGCTTTAGGACGTGATCCTGCTGTGAATCAAAGAATTAAGTGAACTCTCCAGCTCCTTGGGTCTCCTCTTCCTCCTCCCAGGCCTTCGGGTCACTGCCGGAAGGGGCAAGTCCTTACAGCTGAAATACTCTTGCCCACAGCAACGGCAAAGCACTCCCCCTCACAAGCCACCAACTCCCAACTGCTTTTGGGACTCGTACCCTGAAGCCTGCAAAGCAGCTGTCTAGTGTCATGATGAAAGATAACATGTCGTGCCACCATGAAATATCTAGCTAATGCTGGAACATGGCACTCAAATATGCTGCCAAGAGAAATTCTTTTTTTTTTTCTACTGGATCAGAAGCAACCACACCACGTTAACCAAGCTGTATTCTCACCAGTTCCTAGTTTAGTTGTTGCTCAAGCAGAAGGAAGACACTACACATCCAGACAGCTGGAAAAAGCAGTTCCTGTTACATATGTAGCAACTTGACTGTTCTCCAATATTTATGGATCCCAACTGCCTCCACTTCATTATACCATCAGGGGAAGAAAAAGTACAATAATCCCCTTTATGTCTCTTGTAATTGAATCCAACCATGATTATAATATATTGTGGGCACTTGAAGTAACTATTAATTATTGAATGCTTGCTTCATAATGAATTGGAATATCGTCTGTTATAGACCAACTTCTTCATATATTCTCTAACACTTTCAAGATGCTGTGGAACTGGCCTATCCTTTAAAATGAATAAAGTAATAAAATCAATACAATAAAACCTCATTTCTTTCCTAAACACACTGTAGACTTTGCAATACTTTGCAATCAGATTTAGCAAAGTAAGGAAGACTGGTCCAAGCCACCCTTGGATCAAAACCCTTGTTGTTTCCTAGTGTTGTCTAAGAATAGCACCTATGCTACATTCATTAACAATGATAAAATGTCTCAGTATAACGAGAGGAGACTGGAGGTGCCAATTTTTGAATAGTACATGAAATTCAGGAAACAGCAATAATAACAACAACATCAATTTAGAGAAACCATGGCAACTTTTTAACAGCTAGAGGGACAAGCTTTCTGTTGATCAAATGCCAAATTAAGTAAGTGCATTCTTCTTAATAGAACGTGTCCTGGAAATACTTCCCTCCCATCTCTCTTGGTTGGGGAGCAGAAGGGGAATGTGCTGTTCATTGCTTGATTTCCTAAACTATTTAATAGTGCTGCTTTGGTTGTTGAAAAGCTGCTATACATCATCCTGAGAGTGACTTCATCTCCTAAGTGGCTGAAGTAACATGTATAAAATGCTCTGGGGTTTTATTTTGCAAGGGCCTATTTCACATGCAGCATCATTCTCTACAGAGAAACAACCACTTCTAGGGTGGAATGCAGCAGCTATTTAATTAATACTGACCAGCTAGCCCTCATGCATATTGTATTTTGGGAATAGTACCTTTTGGAGCGACCCTCATAATTTATTACATCATCTAGCTAGGAGTTAAATGGTACTTATATGTCATCTTATTATGACATGCAGCCCCCAGTAGAAGGAGTATGGAGGTTCTCCTGTCAAAATCGATGGCAAAACACTCAGTTAAATTCAGCGAAAGTAGATTTGGGCCTCTAATCAGGTTACAGTAATGACTCAGGATGACTGACCTCCCTTAAAGATTTCTGATCAGGCAACAGCCTACATAATCGGAACAGCTTTTACCTTGTTTCTGCAGCCGAATGCACTGTCAGTCTGCACCCAGCTAGAGCTGTGGTGGAGGGTGAGCTATGATCTGCAACGATCATTCCCCCTTAGGAAGCACTCCAAGTTGCTATTCTGCTTATAAAGATGAATCAAAACATCTTATCGAACACTGTTATCAGTTTCCTCTGGAGTCTTAACTGGTTTTGCCAAAAATAATTTCCAAAAGATATGTTTTTTATGATAAGAGTATAGCGTTAAAGTCATGCTAGCAAACAAATGAATAATACAATATGTTCATGCTATATCAAATGGAAAAAAATCCCATTAGAACTAACATCAATTTACATGCTGTAGCCTGAGGGTGTGGATCTCTTCCAGGGCTCCTGGTTTCGTGATTTTTTTTTCCTGCTATAAAAACATGATTTTGCTCAATCCTTTCCTTTTAAGAATGAGGATGGATACTGAAATCTTCAAGACAGCAGGTTCATCTGCAAACATGGGTGCCTCATACACACATAGTAAATCTAAGCACATGACAGTTCATGCAAAGGAAACATCAACCTACAATGAGTGCATATGAAAATATGATGGTATTTTACTCCCTTTCCTGCTTTCAACAAGATGAAACTCAGAAAATACCACAATATTTTAAAATAACAATTATTTAAATGTGCTTGCATGTTGCATTCGTTTACAGTCTTTGCTAGAGCAAATGTAAAGATACAGCGATCAGGACACATTGTCACAGAATACCAGGTCAAATCAATTAACTGGGTTATGCTTCCATCCCATGATTAACCATATCACTTGCTAAACATTTAATGCTAACAATAGTGTTAGGTGTCTCTGCTGTGATCTGCTGGTCTCCTGGATAAAGCATATTCCCCCAAATCAGCAGCTTCTATACAGCAAACAGCAAGCTATCTTGCAAAGGAGGACAGAAATAATCAACCTTGATACTACTCACCATTATAAGAATTTACAAGATGGGAGAACAGACAAGTAGAGAGGAGTTTCAGACTCTAAGCCAAGCAATGTTTTTCAGTCTTTATATGAATATCAAACCTGTGTTGAACCTGGTCTACTGCAATATTAGAACAAATCCTCATAGAAACAAGGCATTCAGAATCGCTTCTAGTCTGGGTTACTTTTTTGCTAATTATAAACCCAGCCCTGCAGACACCAAGTGCCTCTGCCTCCCTGTTGTTTCAACAGGACCTGAGGGCATTCTGGCCCCTCAGGAGGATCAAGCCTCACGGACCAGTGAAGAACTATGCAAACGTTACCTCTGAGTTGCAAAGGAGCTGCATGTGAAGCTATAACATAAATACTGGAGGAACCTTATGCTACAGGGGAGTAAATGAATAAAGCAGCAGGATGTCAAGGGGTGACAACAAACAAGGCTTTGGGAAGGTCGAGGTTAATTTCAAATAAAGCAGTGATACAGAAGCTTGGTTTCAGGAGTACGTCATATATTTTACAGCACCTTCACAGCAGTTTTCTTAATAGATTATTTATAAACAGAATATTCTGAAAAGAAGGAAAGATACTTATTCAATATAATGCATACCCTGTGTATTTTTTTATGCTGGAAGGACTTCACATAGAAATACAAACTCTGCTCAGCAAATTTCAGTTTATGGCAGTAAATGACTCTTTATAAGCAATACAAGAATATTGAAACTTATCTCTAATGCTCACTGTACAGTAAATACTGAAGAAGAGAAAAAGACAAGACATTATAAAGCAAAACCCAGCCCCTTGAAAGTAAAGAAATGTTGTTTTTCTGTGTCATTGTTTAATAATAGTTGAACAGAAGAAGCAATCTGAGGTTGGAAACCACAGTCCTAGTTTGAACTCAGCATTGTGTTCAAAGCCCAAAAGATCAGCAGAGCCCAGACCTCCAGATTTTGGTCATCAGAGTAGTAATTGTTTTAATCTGTTTTTCTAAATTGCAACAGCGCAAAAACAAAACGAAAGAAAAGCCCTTGGACAATAACATTCAGAAAATAAACTCTACCCAGAAAATAAACTCTAAAAGTATTTACCTGTTTAACAGAAATAAAACGTACATATTTTACATTAGGACTTATTTTAGAAAATGCATTTCAAAGCGCTAGAGCACAAATATAATAAAGTTGCCATGACTCAGAGCATGGTTTTCAAAGTGTCACAAAATTTCTTTTAGATATAAGCATACAAAATAATTTCAATAAAATGATAATTTAAAATTCATTTATCTGTGAGCCACCTAAACATACAAAATTCTCCTCAAACAGCTAAACGTGCAGACAGGCTGCATATTTAAGCTGACCAGAACAGCTGACCAGGCATTATTCTCAAATCCTATTCAGAATAGTTTGTTTGGCCAGCAATGTCTGTCTTGGCCTCAGAAATATTGTCAGCGAGAACCAAACATTTGGTCCCCCCAAACGAGCAATGTTTCCTTATATTTTTCAGTTTGCCAACTCTCTAACTTCAAAACTTCCTGTAATTGGCTTGAAATTTTTCCAGCCAAAAATAGCTTAAAAATTCAAACTACATTTGAGAACTGCTAAGAATTACTTTACAATATTTCCTCTTAGCCTGCTGTGTAAATGACTACATTTCAATGACTTCCTTCCTCTGAATTAGATGGACTATTTGGCATTGGGGGGAAACTAAGTAATTTTTCCTCTGCAACTGTATTTCTCTTTTAAATCCTGATGATACTATCAAATACCGCAATTTAGTGCAATATACAAAGAGGTCATACATTACTACTATAGACAGTTCTACCTTTTTTTTTTTTCCCTCTTTATTACCAGTATGTTTTCCTCTTTCTGTAAAACTATTCTCAGGAGACTTCATTTTACAAAGCATGGAGCAGAAAAGGCAAATAAGAGTGCTTCTGAGCTTCACATCTTAAAATGACAGAAAATAACTTAAATAAGAGTGGATGATATAATTGACCTAAGTGCCTACTCCTTGTTTACCCTGAAATCCCAATGAAGCCAGGCGGCTCTGAGCACTGGGATCACATTCAATAATGGTAATTATGACAGAGTAATATATTTCACAGAAGTCTCATAGTAGCAAGCTTTCCAGCTTTATCATACACCTATAGTTTAGGATGCTTTGGTCCAGGATTCTACGCTGTTCTGGTACAGGCTTGCAGTAGTAACTGTGGTTGATTTTTCTAGATTACCTAGTAGCCACTGACAAGAAGACAAAAGAAGATTTGAGATCTATAGTTAAACTTTAAGCCTAATAGCTACAGTAATTGATTAGTTCTCCATGGATTTTCTTTGGTCATTGAGATGTGTACAGAGACTATGGGAGATTATTTTAGTGTGTAATTTTCACAGCGCAGCAGGGTACCTTGACAATGGGTTGGATACCACCCTCCTGACAAAAACCACGGGGGAGGGATCAGAGTGAAGAAAACTCAGCCAGCAGAATCACTCCATAGCAGGCAGGGGGTGGGATTTTTCCTTCCTGGGAAAGCAGCAAGGTTTCTGTAGAAAACATCTTGTAGATACCTGAGGTCTCCTGGCGGATAGAGTAATTTTCATTGGGAGTCGCTGCCCACTTCAGTCCTAGAGATATCAGAAGCCTTACCCAGTTCCCTGGCCACTTAGGTCTATTTAATAGCTAACATATTGAAAGAGGCTCCATGAAACACGGTTATATGTTTATTGAGCCAGAGTAGGACCAGAGGGTTAAGCAGCAGATGCACAAGTGATAAAAAGTTATTTTTATTTTGGGGGTGGAGGCAAAGAGGTTGAAAGTAGATATGGAGGTGATGAATGCTGATGGCTTAAGACATCCTGAGAAATAATGTCTCCTTTTTAACCACAGATCAAGTCTAGTACAGACCACAGCAACTGTCACAACCTCTGCTGAAACAGCATGAAATTGAGTTGGAGGGACCTCTTCTACAGCTAGAGCAGGAGCTGGTGAACCCCTGTTGAGGAAACCAGCAGGAGTGTGGGATACGGAGATTGGTCATGCAATTGCATCCACCAGAAACTAAGCTGAGACCCAGTAGTGCTTTTTTTTATCTGCCATCCAAAAGACTGCAGGTTGTATTTTGGTATAAGCCAGCAACAGTCAGGAGAGGTCTCGTTCAAATGTCAGTTTTTACACTTGACCCAGTGTCCTGGTTTCAGCTGGGAT
>VZTV01061217.1:17343-42635 GCA_013400875.1 Anhinga rufa
GCTGCGTGGGGCTTGGTTGTTGATTGGGGCTAAACCACGACACCCAGGTCTCAGTTATTTTCAGTTCTGACTATCTTTTATTGTTATCTCGACTCACTCTCAGGAATTCAGACACGAGCCTGATGCTTCCAAAGCCTCAGGTGCTCTCAAAGGTCACTTCAGCTGTTGCGTGTTGCATTTCAGGCACCGTGCATGGACCTGACTTTCAGAAGGCAAATAGTCAGCACTTTCTAAAAACTCAACCCTCAAAGCACCCTCCAACTGGATTAATAAAAATTAAGGCACTCAAAAATTGCTAGTTACTTTTGAAAATCTTACCCATAACTAGAACAGACTGATTGACAAGAAAAACAGAAATCACAGGTAACCATAAAAAGACCCATGTGTTGCTGCGCTCAAGGTACTTACAGTGTAAACTTTATTTACATTCATAGTGACATAGTTAATGGCAAAAGGGTTTGCCCTTTATGTCCAGTAATCATATTTTACTCTATATCTCTAGAGAGCAGGAGTCTGTATAAGCAATGAGAGAGGGAAAAAAGGTTGATGGATTACCAGTTTTTCTTCTGGTGGTGAGTTCAGCTGTCTGGAATCGTGAATGTTAGTACAGGAGGAAACGAGATAGTTATCTTTTGTCAAAACTGTGATATAACAAATGTTAATATAATCTCAAAGGGAGGTATAGTTCAGAATATCTTAAAAAAAAAAAGATAAAACATATCCTGAAACAAAGGTTGTTTTAACTATGTGTAAACAGTCTTTGATCAATCAACTGAATCCTTAAGAAAGGGCTGATATATTGCAAAACATAACACAACACCCCTACCACAGTTGGGTAAGTGCTTAAGCTTTGCTCACAGAAAGGATGCTAGTAGTTGGCAGGGAGACCCAACCAAAATTACTAGAACAGAACTTCTTCTGTATAAATTAGCACAGTCCTCTCCTCCTGGAAGCTGCAATCAGTGCAGAGTAAAATGGATTGGTACTGCTGCATTATAAATGCATTTGACATCAGATAGAAATTCTTCTGAGGGTCATCTTCAGATTTCATGGCTTTTCTGCTTCTTCTGCTGCATCCTCAGACAAACCTATAAATGATAAAGAAGATGCTTAAAAATTCAGTGTACTTGGCAACTACATGCACTATATTGATCCCATTAGTTTGTAAAGCCTTGGTTATAGCTGGAGGAAACAGTTTATTTCATGGGGAGCAGTTAGGATAAAAATGAATAACTTGCAAATTCAAGCATTCACAAGTTTAGGAAATACAAAAAATTAAGGCAGTAAGGGCACTTTCACCTCACCTTTTTTATGCATATGATGGATGATACAGTCTAAGCTATTTTATAACGGACTATTATATATCAGAAAAAAATGGCAGAGAACAACTGGGCATATGATCTGAGATAGTTACTCCAATCTGCTTGCATTTTGCCTGCCCCTTTTTCCAGGCAGAACTGGCAATACAAATTGCAAAACAGTAGAAAATTGGGCTCCATAAACTCATTAACAAGGACTAACACTTTGGGCAAGGGGAAAATAGTTAAACCTATGAATTGAAGATTACTTCTGTCTTAAACCGTGAAAGTACGTGGTATTTTCAAAGTATGAAAGTATTTTCAAATATCAGTGCAAGAGATTAGTATCTGATCCAAGCTCGATTCATCTTTGCAATAATGAACCTGACAGAATCGGAAAAGTGGGTAGAAACTCATAAAAAGTTGCTTGGAATATCTAGGGAGAAAAAGAACAGCGGATAATCAGACACATTTCTCTATGCACATACTTGCATGACTTTAATTTGAGGTGATTATTTAACCCAGCAGTTTCTTACATGTCCACTATTAGTTTAGGTTGAAAATTATTTAACTTAAATCCTTTTCTAATGAACATAAAGCAATCCAAAATAAATTGGCACCATTTCCAAATTACATATGAATAATAATAAAAATAACACACAGATTTTATGTAATTTTTTTTCCTTCCAAGCCATCTCTGAAGAAGGCTGAAATCCCCACACACCCAGTGAAATGAAAAGATCCAGCAGGTCAGCAGAATAAAACTTGAGCATCGAGGTCTTCTAAACCCAATGCACCAGTCGCCTGTCAGCCCACCTGCCTTCACAGTCATGTTCATACAGAATTTAGTACCAACAACCTACATAATTTTAAAAGAATATGCTTTAATTTAGATCTATGCAATTCCACATGAACAAAACCATCTACGTTTCTTCTTCAATTTTTATTTTACACTATCAGTGTTTTTGGCACTTGGGAATTTCAGTATTTACAATGATTTTCATGGCTGATAGTACTAAACTGAACAAATTTTATCTCAAGCCTTGAGACTGAAGCAAAAAATCAGTGAAGCTAACAGAGTAGGAGATGAAGGATAAAATTGCCAAGGTACAAAAGACTAAAGCAGTAACATTTCAGCAACAGCTGGAAGCCCAAGGCCTCCAAGGGGCTAAGAAGTTCCCCTTACTGAAGTTTCTACTTTTTTTGTCTTTTTAAAGGACAATTTAAAATACCATGGTAAGAGCTGACTTGGGTTTACAAAGGTCAGCCCTTGAATGGTAGTTCTTTTGTTCAAAACTCCGTATCACATAGCACATGCTGGGATGCCAAAGGGACCAGCAGCAGGTCCCATCTTGTTTCATTAATGATCTAGGGGAAGGAGGTAGGTAGCACGATAATGAAATGTGTGGATTATAAGACACCAAGATGAGCTACTAATACTGGAGAGAAGAAAGAAATATTGCTCTAGGACTAAGAGATTAACAAGGCTGAGAGAAGATAAAAGGAGATACCACTTGAAATACATCATGGAAATAACAGTCTCAAACACAGATACTTACTGAGGAAAGTCCTGCAGAAGTAGCACGGTGGAAAAAGCTGTTAAAGACACGCATTTGCAGTGAAATACCCCACGTAGCTCAATGCAGTACAGGACCACAGAAGCCACTGCAGAGCTCACACTTAATACTGTTCCTGACCATACAGCTTTGTTGAGATCACATCTGGAGCTGTTTACAGCTCTGTACTACATAAAAAGATACTGGAGAGTCTCTTACTTTCCCACCATAATTAAGGAAAAGAGTTTGCAAGAATTAGGAAACTGGTTTCTGCACACTATTACAAAAGTGCATAGTTCAGATGAGAAAGAGCAAAAAGGTGGTATGATTACGGTCAGCTCTTTGTACCTGAAGAGAATAGCTGCAGGTTTACCAGAGACCAAGAGGCTCTAAGCTGTGCATTAATACTGCCCACTAAGTTGCACACGTAAGACACGTGACACTGCCACTGCACAGTGCCCTCAACCTCAATACACTTGAGAACTGGCTAGAGGACATGTAAGCCGCATAAAAGCATAGAAATCAAGGAAGGGAGATTTACCAAAATATCATGGACAAAAAATCTTCACAAAAAGGCTATAATAACCCAATGCATCTTTTCCTTTATTAGGCTGAAAACATAACATGTTAAAAATTAAAATGAAATTTTAAAATTATAAAGCAAAAAAATTTGAGCCATAAAATAGTGCCCGAGATGCTGCTTTCAAAACATTATTTCCATTACATTGACTTATTACAAATAACCCTTGTATCTATTTCTACAAATTGCCATGCCAAAACAGGCAACGTGAATGGTTACTTTCAAGCTCATGAAAAACAGCGGGTCCACTAAACCTAGTGCGTTAACCATAATTATGGGCCGGCAGAACTAAAGTAATATAGCAGGATTTACCTCAATGTCCCTCAGCTTTGCCCAATAGCACTATACATGGCTATAGGGTAACTGCATGGATCAAAGAACTACCACACCAGAAAACCGTGGGAGGGGTGAGCTGACAGATGACCTACAGACTGCAGCTATTTTTATTGTGTAACTCCAAAATGGGAGGCAGTATGAAAACGTGGCTTGCAATAATCAGCCTTCCCACCTCTATGCTGTATTTTTTTTCAATATGCAATATTTATTAGTCGTCTAGGAGAACAAAATAAATTTCTCGTTGATCTAACTGGCACATGCTACATCACAGTAGGTGAGATGATTACCATCAGAGAGGTTTATCGTCAGTATATTCCGACAAGCTTATGCAGATCCTAAGAAATACAGGGTATAAAATTAAAAATTCTGTAGATTAAGGCTCTTTTACCTGATTTCATCAAGACAAAAAGCTTCCTTCCATCTTCATATCCCCCATTAAGAAGTTCTCAATGTTTCATTTTATAGATCATCAAAAAATCCTATCAGAATAATACTGGTCTGAGCACATAATTAGACAAATGTATATTAAGAGGTTTATATCTCTATTTATCAACAGAGTTATGAATTGGGAATCTGCTTTTGGAAATAATCATTATAAATTTTAACTCCTCTGCAGTAGGCAACCCTGGGAGGTTTTGGAGGTAAGTTTTCAAAACAGAGTTAAAATATATTGTTAAATTAATATAGTGATTAGTAACATGAGATTGCGTATAGCTGAGGTCAAAAACAGATTCCACCTTCAGTCACTTAAATCCCTCAAATTTTCTGTATTTGTCAATCAGAGCACATTTGCACCCTCATGAAAGCAGCTTCTATAAACAAAGACACAGAATACCTCAGTTATGTTAATTTGCCTCTTGAAAAGTATGACTTAATTCATACATATAATTGAGTTCAAATTCAAAGTTCATTTGTAGATCAAAATGTATTTTTGAGTCTTGAAAACTGAAAGTTCAAAGAAAATCAGTTACAGCGACATAAGCTCCAAAGACAGCTAAAACCCCCCAACTTTCCTGGAATTATTATTCATGCAGCTAGAAGAAAAAAAAATAATAAAGGGAGGGATGCTGTTTGAGCATGATGGCAGAAAGGAGGAGAAAGGATCGTTTTCTGTAGTCATAAATAGTTCACACTAAGCATGATGGTGTGAGGTTTAAAGATGTTCAGGTTAAACAATTAGGCAATGAAAGAAACTGTCCAGGGAGGTGGCCGAGTCAAGGAGACAGGAGGCGTGCAAATATAGGGTAGATGAAATCCTAGTGGGGATTAGTGAGGAGGAAGATACACAGGCTATGAACTGGCTGACCTAAAGGATCTTCTCCAATCCTATCATTTATGCTGCTATGATTCATCCTAAGGAGAACATTTTGGACTCTTATGAATTACTGGCTGAGTTTCCTGGATACTATTGTACATTAGTCTACTCTGAAGCATGCATAAAACTAAGTCAAAGTTGGCTTTGAAGTGTTTGATCTACAATATTCAATGCTTCCCAGTCTCTTTTTCATACAGTGACTCAGAAAAAGGGCTGTTATAACAAGACAACAAAAGTTATTTTGAGTTCAGATTAAGTTAGAGAAGGGAGGCACCCCTTTCTTCAGCTATTCCCACCTAAGAGAGGAAAAAAACCACCCCATCTCATGGCCTGATGGTTAATTTTGCTATTTCTAGACCTGACATAAACCAGCTTTAGAATGGACTACAGCTTTAAAGTAACTGTTTTTCATAAAATTTTGGATCCAAACCTAAACGTTCTGAATGACCACAGTTAATAGCTCTTTTTGCTTTTTTGTTAACAAAAGATGACAGATTTTCCCAGCACCTTCAAGTCACATTTCTGAAAATCAAGATAATTGTCTTGCTAAGAACTCCCATCTATTCACTGTTAGTAATTTTCTTTATCATTATAAACTGCTTGAGGAAATATATAGAGTTTCCTTTTTCTTAGTATTTAATCTTTATTCCACAAATCACAGAATCACAGAACGGTAGGGGTTGGAAGGGACCTCCAGAGATCATCTCATCCAGCCCCCCTGCGTGAGCAGCACCCCCAGAGCAGGGGGCACAGGACCGCGTCCAGGCGGGGTGGGAATGGCTCCAGGGAAGGAGACTCCACAGCCTCTCTGGGCAGCCTGGGCCGCTGCTCGGGCACCCGCACAGCAAAGGAGTTTTTCCTCATATTTAAGTGGAACCTCCTGTGTTCCAACTTGTGCCCATTGCCCCTTGTCCTGTCATTGGGTGCCACTGAAAACAGTCCAGTCCCATCCTCTTGACACACACCCTTCAGATACTGATAAGCACTGAGGAGATCCCCCCTCAGCCTTCTCTTCTCCAGGCTGAACAAACCCAGGTCTCTCAGCCTTTCCTCACCAGGGAGATGCTCCAGTCCCCTGAGCATCCTTGTGGCTCTGCGCTGGCCTTGCTCCAGCAGCTCCCTGTCCTTCTGGCACTGGGGGCCCAGCACTGGACACAGCACTCCAGCTGCGGCCTCCCCAGGGCACACAATCCAAGGGTTTTTTCAGAAAGTTTAAGAAAGTAACAATGTCTTGCATATCCCAAGCCAACTGATACAGTTCCGTTGGAGTGCAAAAGAGGTTAGTGTAAAATCATCGACTCAGGGTTAGTGTAAAAAAAATCATCGACTCTAATGCAGTGCAGAAGATTGATTGCTGTGATGGGCAAGCTACAAACCTTCCTACACTGCTTTAACAGGAGAAACTGGACCTGAGCAGTATTCTGTATCACTTTTTATGGAACAGTAAACTGAGAGTGAGCCTTACCATTGCCTCCCAAGTCGCCAGTGAGTCACTCATCACTGCATACATAATATAAAAATACTCAGAGTTTCGTATCTGGAAGGGGAGTGATGGTAGCTGAATGAGTGGGAAGCACAGACTGACTCGTTCATTAAAGAATTGTGTAAATCAAATAAATCTGCTTTTTGTTCAGGAAGTAGTGTGACGAGAGAAAGAACTTCATTCAGTGAACATTTCTTTGTCCTACAGGACCATATACATCGCAGGATGGACAATGTGAAACAGCAGTTTCCATCACTCTTAAATATGCCCCCTACTAACTGCAACTAACACGACAAGTCCAACCTACACGAACCTATCTATAGTTAAGTTTCCAAACTGCCACGGAATAGCAGAGGATAGAAGGGGCAGCTTTTACCTTGGGGACAGCAGGGTCTATTCCCACAAAACTTAAAAAACCTTGCGGAAAAAGCTTCCTTTTGTCATTCTGACTTAACAGTGACATGTAATAACAGTGTAACACAATGGCGATAACAAGGAGGCAACAACGACCAAGGCAACACTTAACATGCGTCCACACATATTTTTTTTTTTAATTGACTTTTAAACACCTTACCAAGTTCTTGTGCATTCATGCCCCTAGGCAGTAGCCCTCTGCAGACATGGGCTTGTGGCAACTCAGGCCAACTGTGAAAAGGGACTTATTAGGAAAAGTTACAGTGTCCCTTCCAAGGCAATTTCTTTGTTTTGTTTCTTTGTTTTCCAAAGTACAGCAACTAAATATCCCTATCATTAATTTTATACTTATAATTAATAATTTATGCTGTGCTTCTTTTGTATAATCCTGTTGTCTTCAACCTTCATTACGTTATACGGTGTACACATACACACACATATCCATACATGTCACTGCTACAAAATTTTCTGTTGAGGACCCCAACGCCTAAAAAGCATTCGAGCTGCCACCAACGGGTCCAAGGAACGAACAAGTAGACCGAATTACTGCCCATCTGTTTTGGATAAAGTGAGGAGGTGTGCACCAGTTCACAGTTCCTGGGATTATCAAGTACTCAACCTGTAAACAGTAGAGTTCAGACTCCGACATTCGTAGTGTTGCAAAGTTTCTGTACTTTCTTTAGGTCTTTCTTCTGCTTCATATTTGGAAAATGACCAAGGCATATGAAATGTTTCTAATATAAAGTTACCAAATTTGAACATGTCAATGAAGCAATTGATCATTACTCTGGGAAATGTAGTTTCAATGAAGCCAAAATTTTGGATGAAAAATGCTTATTTTCTCCAAATACCTGGCTTATCACAATTACCTATCAAATCCTGGACATTTTTCTAGAAAAGCTTGCAATTTTTTTTGAAAAATTGTTGTTTTCTTTTAGAAATGATCACAAGAAATAGTCACAAATGACATATTTCAGCTGGAACAGATATTTGTTGCCAGGAAGTAAATCCCTAAAAACGAGTTTGCTTTTCAGTAGCCAAACCTCCCTTCTTTCTAATCAGCTATCAGCCTTTGTTAGGGCGGTAAATTAATTCAGCGGCTTCTAAGGCAAATATGGACAATACAAATCTAAAACTTAACTAATTATGGCCATATAAATGTCAATACTTCAATTTATTCTTTGCCATGCTTATAGCTTCCCATTTACTGCAACCCAAAATCCTATTAAGCTTTTCAGAAATGTTGGCTCTTCAAAAATTTGCTGTCAGAAAAAAAATAAAATATATATTTGGGCCACGTACACTGAGATTAGACAGATGATAATATATTAAAAACAGAGTCTTTTTTGCATAGATGTAACTTCCTGGGGAGAAGTAATGGCATAGTAATCAGTCTTTTGCCTTCTTGATTTGTTGTGCTGTTTTGTTGACTTCCCAGACAGACAGACCGACCAGCCAGCTGACTATTAACAAATCCTTTATCTTCCCAGACAAGCAATCACCGTGACAGATAGGCAAAATTCCAGGGGTAGGTTAGCTTTAGGGCAAGATTTTCCACCATTTTCATATGAATGGCAGTGAATCCTACTCCTGGAGACAGCCACCCAGTGTCTGCCAGCAGGAAGATCTAAGATCCTTCACCGATATGATATATATGTTGCAGTCAATTTCTACTCCTATAGGTTGGCTGCAGCTCCTAGCTGACATCTGAAGACCTACAACCTCCCTGTTGGTATAACTTCAAACATTCCTCATCTACCTATGTAACTAGCTAATGCTGAGCAAACTTTTCAGCTGAGATGATTTTCCTTAGAAAATTGCAAATGCAGGTCAAACAAACCGTTGGTCAAATTTCTGCTGAATTTGTCAGATTTGACTAATAAAAAAAGTAAAAAAATTACAGCATTTTTGATATGTTCAAAATCTTTTGAATTTTCATTTCACACAAAGTATTGCAAATAAACTTTCTTGAATATATTTTTTTTTTAAAAAAAAGCTAGCAGATACAAAGACTAAGCAAAATACTTAATCTGAGGAGAAAAAGAAAATACTTCATTTGAGGAGAAAAAGAGAAACCTGAGCCAATCATTGGAGATTGTTCCAAAATAAAAATTTTCTCATGTTTTTGCTTCAAGTCAGAAACTTAAAAAAACCCCAGTTATTCACAGAGCTCTACTCCTGTTAGTGTGTACCTGTATCTTAGGTCAAAATAGTGCAGTTATCCCTTTAATATGCATGATATAATTGTCAGAATTAAGCTTTCAACAAATTTATCTACAATACATACATACAAATTATAGGTGGATTTATCCAACACCAGCTTCAGTAAATAGAATGAAAAGTATATTAGGTTTCTAGGGAAACCTCCCCCCACCTTTTTATGAATAATGAGTCTGATATAGACTTGCATTTAAGGCCTGTGCTGTGCTTCTTGTGCAAGTTTAACTTTGTATGGCCACAAATCAACTTAGTACCTTCATACATAAACATCAGTTTCTCCAGTAGATATTTCCAACATTTTCTTTATAGCCTATGGTACACATAAGCCTATGGATCCTCAGTCCCAGAAAGATAAAAAAATATAGGAGAAATTCCAAAAGAAACAGTGTAAATAATGTGTGATTTTGTGGAAGACACAAGAGGGGAAAGAGAGAAATAAAATAGCCAAAGGCAAAGCAACATCAGGAATTTAGTGCAATGAAGAGATATAAAAGTGTATCAAGAAGATGAAGTCAAGGAAAGGAATATTCAAGGCTGCTTTAGTGCCATGTACTCTCCCAAGGGAAGTGGTGGAAGCCACATGGCTTATGACATTTGCAAATCAGTACCACAATGAAGACAACAATCTGGTGGTGTCAGGGAGATGGTCAAGCTGATATAACAGGAGTTTTCTGTTTCTAACTCCTATTATCATACAACAGATCTGAGGTACTACAAATTCCTAAGTGCTTTGTAATATTCACAGAAACATCAGCTTTTGCTTACCATCAAGTATTCAGCAATTGAATACTCTTCAATATGTTGCTCCTTTTAACAATGGAACATAACAGTGCAAATGATAAAATCATATTCAAGATTTCCACGGATTCTTCTGGAAATAGCATACAACAGGATTTTACCATTTGATGTCATTTTTCCTTTGGAGTCTTGTGGGGGAAAGACATTGGTAGAGAGAAAGGTTTGAGGAAAAATGTGTTTTAAAAAAAAAAACAAAGGAAAAAGAATACTTATGTAATACTTTCCAATCTTGAATTTCACACATTCCTTTTAAGCTACAGTATATGAAAAAAATGCTCTAAGAGTTTTTTTCCAAATGCAATCTTTTGATAAGTCTCAGTGTTGCCTTAAGAGCAAAAGAACAAAATAAACAGAGCCTGTATTAAAGTAACAGATTAAATTTCTTCTAAGTGGACACATAACTGCTTTTTATTGCTCACCAAAACTCTGTACCTGCTTCAGGTTTTTATAAAATTTTTTTCATTTTTTTTATTTATTAACCTTATCTTTGCAAATGCAAAGTATGTTTTTGGGGGGATAGAGGAGTAATGTAATAGCATCTGATATGTATTCTAAACTGTCTTAGTATCTCTCTATACCAAAGACCTGTAATGTAACGCTCCTTATTTCCACAACTTCTCCACTGACATCAGTCTTGTCTCATATAGATGGAAGTAGAGCTACCCCCTGCTACACCCCTAGATATTTCCAGGCATGTCTTGACCTTAGTAGCTGTAATGGCAATTTTAGCACTCACAACAAAAATTCTAGAGCTATTCTGATTTAATGATCCAGTTAAGAATTCCTTAAGGCCCAAATCTGTGCATTTCTGAATGACAACTAGAAAGTTCTGGGCCCTTCAACCTCACACCAAAATCAGCAGAACCAGAAGGAGAGCAGCACTTTGCAGGACTGAGCCTTTTAGCACCTCCAGAAAAGAGTAGGGGAAGTCAACACGCCTGCATCAGTTTTAAATGTATTATGGATTTTCTCATGGGCTCAGGAAGCAATAAAAACTAAGTATAGTCAGACTGCAGGAGAGCAATATAGCTTTCATCATTCTATGATTCTATGATTTTCTGTGACTTTAGGGAAAACATGCTCAACTTTTATAGACAGGTAACTCGGTATTACAAATTTTCAGGAGATGTCACTGCTATGGGATTCCCACAGCAAAAGCAGGTTATGTTCAAATTACTGTTTTCTACAAGGACACTGCTCAAAATAATTTGTCATGTAAACGAGCTGGTTTAATTACAGTGCAACACAACTAATTGTCCTAGATCACACACTTCTTACTGAACTGGACATTAACAATGCTAGGAAGAGCAAATTATTTCATTCTGGTGGTCATCTAATATTAAGATTATTTCCTCATTGACTAATAAGGTAAGTGCCTCAACAAAGCTAAGAAAGCAAAGACAGACATGCTAAATTAAAAAAGAAAATCTAATAAGGTAAAAAACTTCCAGAAAACACACTGAAAGACAGTGAGAAGGAGATCCTTTGCTGTGCAATGTTTCAATTTATCAATCACTTTACAGTTCTTTCCAAGTTTGGAAGAGTTTAAATAACATCAGCAGCTTAGAACATTTGGAAACAAAACACCAAATCCCAACATAGTTTAAGGGTATGCCTCAAATAGTTGAAAAAAAAAAATCTTTGATTTAAGGTCAGGTACTGTGAACACTTGCTGTGGTTTATGCATAAGTAATTCCACTGAACTTAAGGAGTCCTACAGGAATTCTCAACCATGTAAATGCTTGCAGAAGTAGAGCCTAATGTTCACACTATACGTTTTTAAGCTGCTAACTGTTTTCCTCTTTCTATTCTGATATGAGTAGCATAATTTTATGAATTAATGCAAACAAATAATCTCTCGAAGTATGAAAGTCAGGTTTCCCAGGCTCTGCAGTTGTGTATATACAGTGGGGAAGAGCTGTCTTTGGAGCTGCTTTACTTCTACTATGCCTTTTGTCCCCCTGAGACAGCCTAAGCACAGTTCAGTCATGCTTGAAGGTAACCTACCTGACAGAGGAACCTCATGGGCTTCTTTATACTCTGCTTCAACTTAATGCTGTTCTTCCGTACTTGATGCATGCGAGGTCCACACAGCAGTGCTTGAAGACAGTATCTAGGCCATCATTACCTGCCTTTATTTATTTAAGCAATAATGTATGCCACCCCAAGAAGGTGGGCATACAGGTTTTCACAAGCCCCCTTGAAGTCAGTGAAGCAACATAAATCTGCTCCTACTTAAAAGCGTATAGGGCAGAGCTTTAAGACTCAGGTTTATGAGCTCAAAGAGTAGCCAACTACTCATGCATGATAGTTTATCCGCTCCAATTCCAGTTCAGAAAACTGTCTCCAATCACTTAAGCATATGATCAATTGAGATCAGTGGAACTGAACGCATCATACATGTGCAACGACCTAAGCTGGGTACACGCACAAGCACTGTCTTAACAAAGAATCTAAGTACAGCCTTAAATGTTTTCCTAAGTAATGCCCCAGAATTCTCTGATGCTGTAACACGTTACAACCTATACTCCAGAAGTGGTGATACCAATGCATTTATGTATTTTAATGTTATTTTAAATTTAACCATGCCAGAATATTGATTTTGGAAAAATCTTTGAAACATGACAGTGGTTTTGTGTATAATTGTTTCCTCCTCTCTTCCTCTCTCCCTCCTTGATTTTGCTAGTGATCTCAAACTCTAGCATAAAAGAACTGTGATGAAACAAAACAAAATAAAAAAAATTCATGTCCTGAATGAAATATAAAATGCTAATGAACAATACTCATTTAGCAACAAAGAGGAAATGAGTTGAGTCTTTTTAAATCTTTTGCCTTTTACTGTGCACATGACTTGCAAGTAATGTCGATATGGGTTTTTTGGGGGAGGTTTTAAGTCGAAAAACAACCTGGTGACATCACCCAAGGAAATACCTAATCATATATTACATTTAACTCAATACAATTTTGTTTAAAACTTTCTTAGGAAACAGATGCTTTTCAGTCTCCAAAGTGTTCTCAAAGGAGTCTCTGCTTTTATACATGGCATTTCTGATCTCTCACTGCAGGAGGGCTTTACATCACAGTTCACACAGAGCTCCAAAAGCCCCACTGGAGCCTCTCAAGGTGATAGTTTGGGCAAAAATGTAAAGAGAGACAGGTTATTGAGAGAGATTCTGTTGCAGCAAAAGTGAAATCTAAATACAGTAGATGGAGATTTATCAAAATGTAGACATAGTCCCACTGTGCCTGCCCATTATCTGCTTCTGCTAGGAGCTTGCAACAAGGTGGATGCTATTGCTTCTCTCCCAGCATGTTTGCAGTTTAGAGGTCTTGTTGCTGCAACCAGGGATTTTGCTGGAAGAAAGGCAATATATATCATATATAAGATGTTTTGAAAGGAGCTGTGAGTTAAGGTACAGATCATTTTTGCTTTTAACCCTTACTTGGAATGGTGTGTAAGTGTTTTCCAATCTGTCATCCATGAAGTCATGGTCTGCAGCCCATGAAACCATATTAAACAGGAAAACAAACATCATTGTTACAGTATTTTCAGCTAAAGGTGCAAAGATATGATCATCTGCAGGAACTGGGCCAGCAGAAATACATGATTGTGAAAGTGTGAAAACCACTCGTTCAACGGTGCGTGAAGATGAAAAGTAGATGATCAAATTGTAGTTTTACCGGTATTAAACTACAGATCACAGAATCACAGAATGGCAGGCATTGGAAGGGACCTCCAGAGATCATCTCGTCCAGCCCCCCTGCGTGAGCAGCACCCCCAGAGCAGGGGGCACAGGACCGTGTCCAGGCCGGGTGGGAATGGCTCCAGGGAAGGAGACTCCACAGCCTCTCTGGGCAGCCTGGGCCGCTGCTCTGGCACCCGCACAGCAAAGGAGTTTTTCCTCATATTTAAGTGGAACCTCCTGTGTTCCAACTTGTGCCCGTTGCCCCTTGGCCTGTCATCGGGCACCACTGAGAAGAGTCCAGTCCCATCCTCCTGACATCCGCCCTTCAGATACTGATAAGCACTGATGAGATCCCCCCTCAGTCTTCTCTTCTCCAGGCTGAACAAGCCCAGGTCTCTCAGCCTTTCCTCACCAGGGAGATGCTCCAGTCCCCTGAGCATCCTTGTGGCTCTGCGCTGGCCTTGCTCCAGCAGCTCCCTGTCCTTCTGGCACTGGGGGACCAGCACTGGACACAGCACTCCAGCTGCGGCCTCCCCAGGGCAGAGCAGAGGGGCAGGATGGCCTCCCTCGCCCTGCTGCCCACACTCCTGTTCATGCAGCCCAGGACACCGCTGCCCTTCTTGGCCCCGAGGGCCCAGCGCTGGCTCAGGGGCACTGGCTGCCCACCAGCACTCGTCGATGAACAAGAAAACAGTAAAACACATGAACAACAAAAGCAATGGGTAACAAAGTTTCAAATACACTATTTAAAGTAGCACCTACCCTTCTCTCATGCCTTTATGGAAGGCAGTAAGACACAAGCATTTTTTTAAATAGGTCCAGGTATCAGCATCTCATTTAATAGGCTGCAGTAAGGACTACCAAGTAGCTCAAGACAGACAGTTCCTTTAAGCATGGTGGAACAGTCTGCTGGCTCACGCTTAACATGGCCAGATCTTCTCCACCCGCACAGGAGGATTCAAATTGTGCTGTCAGAAATAGTATTTGCCTGAAGGCTTCCATATGCGTTACCAGACTGAGTCCCTGTACAGTAGCTTGGAAAAGGATAGCTAGTCATTTACAGATTAAAAAAGGAACTCTTCTCATATCTATCACACACCATGCACGGGATGACAAGTTAAATAACTTAATGTTTGTAAAACTAAACTGGATCATATTGAGACACCTATCTTCAGAGATGCTGCAACACCGCTGTCCATTCAAACCAAGACTCTTTTGAATGGCTTCCTAGAAATGCTTCTAATACCTCTTGACCTTCCAAATTCCAGGATTGAAATGTTCTCTTCCTTTATTCTTTCTCTTAAATCTGATCTAGAAATCCCTTTATCTGGCATGGGATGCCACCTTCACATGACAATACCCTTATCTGGCACATTTCAAGCCTCATGTGTTTTTCCAGACTCTTCCAGGAAACACAGAAATATATAAGGAGGATCATAAAGTCTGAATACAGTTTGAAATAAATCACTTATCTTTGTGAGATCTCTGTGTCATTTGGACACACTGAGCTCTGGGTTGGACTTGATGACACACTGAGCTCTATGGCTGGACTCGATAATCCGAAAGGTCTTTTCCAACCTAAATCATTCTATGATTCTATGGTTAGAGCAATCTACCTAAAACTTGGGGTGGAGACTTTTGTAAATGCAAATAAATAATTTTAATTAACTTAATTAGCTGATGGAAATAATACAAGGCTCTACCATTTCTTTGTTAAAGGCATGTGCTCATTTGTCCACAAAGCACATCGTCTACTCTCTTAATCAATGGGTATTCAAGTAATGACAGGAACTAGCATTGGGCTTCAGGGTGGGAGCAAAAAGTGACCCGCAAAACTCAATGGGATTATGAGTCAAATGAAGTCATGAGTCAACAGCAGCCTGTTACTGATTGACTCTGCCTCACCAGTAGGTGTTACTTCAGCCATTAATGCAGATTGCTGTATGGCTGCAGGGTTATGCATGCCTGCCAAGGTACATAAAAAATATCCAAACCAAACTAAAATCTGCCAGATTCTGAAAATATCATGTAACACCCTGCTTTGTATCTGCAACAGCATCCAAAGTAATGTTTGGGAGAGCTGACCACAACCACACCCATCCTATGTCTGCAATACGGCCTGAAGGTTTTTCATTGACAGCCATTCCACTTAATCAGTCAAAGCAATGCTTGGCTATTTGATTGCTGTGATTTAACACAGTAATAACAATAATCCAGACTATGCTTAAACCACTCACAGTACTTCCAAAACTGTTTATTAGCATTGGCTTCTGCTTTACTAGCGATTTTCAACACCCTTAATACTGAAGTTCCTCCTCTGGCACCTCTGAGAAGGCCAAGACTATATGAAAAAGGCTGCCTTATTTTTTGTTTGACCGAGTATTTGATAACTGCGCTTAACTTCACAGTTTATTTATTTAACCTCAGCTCAGGCTAAAGCCATCTAAAATACCTTGTGCATTGTAACTTTAGGTCCAAGATAGAACTGCATACAGAACACAGTCTCCTTCATCTCTCTCTTGAAATTAAATTCAATAGCTCCTCTTCAACCCATGAGTCAACTGCAAGGCCATCATTTAATAATCTCGTCCTTTTATTGCGATCACAGTCTGAAAATTCAGGTCCCCATGCTCAACATCTCTGAAGAGTATCAGACATATCGGACTGAAGATTTCTTTCATGCTTTCACTAAATCTTATCTTTGAGCTAGTACTTTCCGACTGGTAATCGAGCCCATTTCTGAAGACCCTCAGAATGGTAAGCTCATCACTGGCAGTCTATTCTATCACATTCTTTCAACACAAATAACTCTTTCCATGGACTGGAATGACTTCTTTCTTAATATATGAACTTCATCCTTCCTAACACTAGAATTCACAGGAAGTGAATCCATAATCTAAGACTTACACCCCAACAGAAGTCAACAGTTTACCAAGCAGTCATTAAGATTGGACAAAGGGCATGCCCCCTTAAAAGTACATTTTGTTCAACAGGCAAGGCACAACACCAATATACAACATAACAAAATGATCTATTGAACATAAAAAAATCTCACGTTTGTTTTCTGAAAAATGTTATCTGACTGTTTAATGTACGCACTAATATTTTTATTAATGTTTCTATAAAACTTACACAACTTTTTTTTTTTACACAAATACAGTACGTGAAAGGCAGAAGCATGCAGCCTTTTGTCAATACACAATTCGAAAGAACAGCATTTCTCTAGGAGACTTTTTTACTGTAAATACAATGCTTATAAAAACAGCGCAATTGAAAGCAGGTGGGATGCAGTACAAGGGTTTGTCGTCGTTGTAAGCATACAGTTCGGCTCACTCGAATAATAAAAACCTCTTCTCAAAGACAGGCCACTCAATTGTGCCAAATAATGTGTTGTCCAACTTGGACTAAACTGAGAACGCTAAGCTAATTTTCCTAGCGAACTGTGTGATATTGTATGATTTCTACATTACAAACAGATATTATCTATAAGAAAAAAGAAATTAAAACTTTCTAAAGTCAGCACTGTTTCCAATTTCTTATATTACTGGTGAAATCTTAAAGGATAATATACTTGAGATTAAAACTTAAAAAGAACATTATTACCATGATGTAAATATACCCACATGATCGAATATATAGGTAATCATGTACATATGTATATTCACTCTGCCAAATTCTGCACCATCGTTATTATTTATATTTGATATGATCACTGGAAGACACTCCTTAGACCATTTTCTTTAAAATTGTAAACAGTAGATAGCATCATCCTTTACACTCATTAAAGATTAACAAGTTGCTAACAAAACTTTTACCACAATCATTTTTTGCTAACTTAAAAGTAAGAACAGGATAAAAGGGTAACTTGCATCTCATTATGTTGAGCTGTGACAGTGAGAAAGAAAAACAAAGAAGATAAAGCAAGGGTTTACATAGTAAATCTGCTGATAGCTAAACTTTCTGAGATAAAATAAAGGCTATAAATCAACTTGAAATAGTTGGAAGTATTAAAAAGATTAGGTAACTTTCTGATATCTTTCATTCTTCCCACCTCACGTTATCTATTTTCATAATAATCTTTTAAATTTGGCTCATGGCTGGTATCAAACACTAAAATGAGGAGTGACAGTAAGAACAGCTTTTTCCTTTGAAATCTGACTTGCCAAGGAGTGGAACTGTCACCCAAATTTGCAAAATCAGTTCTTCTGACATCTGTATATAACTCTGAAGTGCCAAGAGGCCAGAAAAATGACATCAGAATTTTTAAAGTCTTATTGGACTTGTATTGGACAAATATATATACTCCGAACTGTGCAAAGTCTGTGATTGCAACTCGGTTCTGGAAGCAGAATGCTTGCTTTATGGAAAATGTTGGTATTTGCTGTAGGTTTTCATTCTCAGCTATATCAAAACATGGAAATGTAACAAAGAACGAAACTTTTCACTGAGTTTCAGATTGGCAATGTCACCACAAAACAAGTTGTGGTTATGAAGAACAACAGAAGTGACAAAGTCTAATTTCCTATCCCAATTCCTATTCCTGATTTCTGTCAGATTTATATACGCCCTCTGCCACAGTTTGCCCAGCTAAACCCACCTATGTCCCTGCTCATCTCACCTCACTGTACCCCCAGCTACCCTTCACATATCCTAATTTCCTCCCAAGCCAGAGCCACAAATTAAGCTGGTTTTGAGGTAAGGGCGTACCTAGTCAAGATCACATCAAATGCAACAGGTAACTGTTAAAATCCTGTTTGAGCCTTCCCCCTAATAATCAGAACCTTTCTTTTACACCCACCTGACAACTTCTATGAAATTTGTATGAAATTATATATATTTTTGAGATGCTTATCTCTCTTTAAAATGCATCAGAAAGCGGCCATGGGGGTTCAACACGGGTGGGGAGAGAAGAGCAAGAGACAGACATTATGATTACATAAGGCTTCAAAGCAGGTTAAAAATGAAAGGCATTTTTGTTAGATACAAAGTAACCAGACATAACCAGACACTTTGAAATTATAATTTTGGGAGATTCCAGTTCAGCAAATCCAAATGTCCCATTTCAATATGTCCAATTGCTTCATGTCAAACAAAAATAGATTCATTTTCAGCTTGGTTTCCTACAATCCATCTGTGTCTCTGAGATATTCACTGAAGTTGTGCAAAATCCTTTACATAAACTAATTCACCACAGGGGGGAAAAATTATATTGTTGATTTTCCCCAGGTAAGAGTAGCTTTAGATAAGAAATTTTGGAAAATCAAAAAAACCACTCAAAATCAGAAACCTGCACCCTGACAGTTAATTATAAACTCTCCTAGGAACACAGTCTATAAGGAAGTACTTTAAAAAATAACCCTACGATTTATACCACCAGTTAGCTTTATAAAATGCCACATGTTAAAAAGTAAAGATAATTTAAAAAGCAGGGTGAACTCAATACCTCTAAGAATGCCTTCCTGATTGCAAACGTTCTATAGAAAAATGGTACTGAAAAGTGCATCATTTGAAGAGATAAAGGAAATGCCTTTTAAGTGGAGATGCCTGATTGTACCCCTGGGTTTCTGTGGAAGGCAGCATGGGGCTCACTAACGCAAGCTCTGCCCCAGGTGGCTGTGATCAACACGCCGGCAGGACCCCAGCAGCTACCTCCACGCACACGCAGAAACCCGGTGCCAGCGCTGGAGTCTCCACCGCATGCCCTCAGCACAGCTCTGCCGCCCCGCATGAGAGGCGACTAGGAGAGATGCAACCCCCCTTCATACCCTTCTGGCCCTGGGCCTCTCGCAGGGCATAGAGAAGATTTCTATGAATCTGGTGGAAACCAATTAACCAATTTCTGTGGGCTGCTGCCCACGGAATAAAGGAGAGGACAGGAATCCATGGAGCAAACACTTCTCAGTAAGGGTTTGCAAAAACAGGTGCTCATTTTCAAAAGGAAATAATCAGGTCTGCTTTTTTTTTTTTTTTACATACAGTTCTGGATGAAACACTGAATGAAGGGCCTTCATCCTCACAAGTGCAAGAACGATAGGGGATTCTTTCAGCTGGTAACAGACAGCCTTAAAGTGCACCACCAAAGTGACTCTTTAATGGATCAGCGGGGAAAGGAAGACGTGATTACGTGTCTGGCACATGCACACCAAACACAGAGTATGTCTGTGCTGGGGAAACTCTCCACTGGGAACCTACGAAAAAAACCTGCTGGAGCTAAACCAAGCAGAATTTGACTACTTTAAAGGAATACTGGGTATTATTAAGCAACCTTTAGAGTGCTGCTCCTCACTGGGGCACACCACTTAAGAAAACACAGCATGGTAACATGAAAACATATGCCAGCAATCTTCACTGTTCACAGATTTTAAAGAACAGAAGGGCTTAGACTAAGATAATCTCAATACAATCATCTAGTTGGATGTCTGGAATAATACAGAATATAGAATTTCACCCAATAATTTACTCAACAAGCCCTTAATTTCAAGTTGAGCTTTTTGATGTGAAAACTTCAAGTGAGGAATGAATCACATCACTAAGGAAGTTATTCCTCTCTGCCCCAAATTTGTCCTTTATTTCTAGGTCTAATTTTTTCTTGATTCTCCTTCCAGCCACGTACATATGCAATACATCGGCTCCAAAATCATTATCTGGATTTGTTCATCTCTACTTTACATCCAAAAAAACACAAGAGGAAGTGAAAAAAAATGGCTTTAATATGCACATTACAGAGCCCTTAATCTTATGTCTAGTGTCATACAAAGTAAGAGATAAAGATCTTGAATATAACACACATTGTCTACTGGAATTGTCATTGCTTGGATAGCAAGTTCGATTTGCTAGTACTAGAAGGATTAAGTCTAGGTAAAGCACATATCCAAGCAGATTATGCCCAAACACGGATAGTTTCCCCATTTGTCAGGGAACGAAGGAGACAGAAATGACACCCTTTACGCTCCGTGCTTTTGCAGTTTCAGCAGATTTTTCTCCACGGGATATGTAATAGTCTGGTGGACTTTTGTCTCCTTTTTTCAAAGTATGTCTGAAAGATGACTTGACTTATGCAAAAAAACCTTTGCTTTAATAAGGCATTCTACTGCCAGATAATTTTCTTTAAAAAATAACAGCATATTTTTTTAAAACAAAGTTGCTTCTCTGGCCATAACTATGGAATAGGAGCTCAGTCCTGTGCTGTGTGTCAGTCACTGGAAGAGCGGAGTGGAGCGCTGAGGGTCTTGGCAAACTGAATCTGCGTTTCATGAACTAATAACTTGTACTCTGCACATTGAAACTTTATACCAGAAAGGTCCCTACTGATGAGGACATGGATATTTTCTTCAGCAGAAGGCACTGGCAAACACTGCCCCAGAAAACTTCAATTTTAGTGTCATAACAGAGTAGCAGCAGTGGAATAAGCTTCTTGTTCAGAAAGATTCATACTTTACCAATAAAGAAGAAACGGTGAAGCTCAGAGGAGCAGTGTGTAGAGAGATGAAGACAAACTGGACTTTTTGTTTTGTTCATTGTACTAAAAATGCCATTTGAGCACATGAAGTAGGAAAACAAGTGGTATGGGAATACAGTTGTTCCAAGTTGCATCAGGAGTGTAGGAGGGAAAGGGAAAACCACAGTTTTGTGCTGTTTCTGCATCAGGGTGATTCTCCGCCACCTCTGATGGAGGACAGTGACCAGACTGAGGCTGGCAGTGAACTCTCTAGCCAGGTTTGCAAGATTAAATGGCACACAGGAACAGAGCAATGCAAGCCGAACCAGTGCTCTCTGTGGGACACTGGCTGAGCTGAGGTAGCAGAATTCATAGCATAAACATAAAATTTCAGAAAAATATAATTTTACCATGTTCATCAACAAACCAAGAACAATAGCTGGAACATAGTTACATCCATGTCTACGTCATCTTTTCCTAAAGCCACAAGCCCTAAAGCCACTCCTAGCAGCTGCTCTGCAGAAGGTAGTATTACTAAAGACAGCAGCTTCGTAATTTAGACATACACAGACACTGGGACCAGGTCCCCTGTTCGGGTCATCCGGCTGAGAATCAACAGGCTACTGTTGCTTTGTTTCTAACCACTTCCTGACTATAGTTTAGCTATTTAGTCTCTCACCACCTGGTTTGTATTTGATTTGCAAAAATAAAAATAAACCATCTCCCCTAAGGAACAACAAGAATATTGCACAGTATGCAGTTTGTGACCAAAAAGGCTAGGAGTTGAGGCAATACGTTCTCTGGTACCTAAGCCACAGGTCAGATTGGTTGCCAGCTAAGCCAATATTTCTGGTTTGAAGCATCTGCTGAACTCTCTCAAACAATAAGAAAGATTTGTTCCATCACTGAAATAGAAAACCAAATTTAAGAACGGCTGTGTAAATAAAGTGGAAGTTCATTTCAAACCAATGACCCAGAGGCCAGCTATTTCTGGAATATAAAGAAAATTAACCTGGGAAGAGGTCTTAAAGTTTGACACTATAATTCTACTGATTGCCTTCAACATGAATGTATACACAGGAATAAAAATGGCTCCAAAATATAAAATTTAAAGAACTGATTTTTTTTCCAGATGTTTCTCTATGGATAAAAGTAATTTTTTAATTTTATTGTTAACTTTAAAAGGCACCTGCTGAATTAAAAAGCTGGGATTCATATTTTTCCTAGTAAATAATATTTTATATTTTATTGCATATAATTGCAAATAATACTGTGATATCATAAATATTTTGTAAACAAATCAATTCATCGTAACATTTTATGGATATCTCATATCTTATAATTTTAATTTATCTGCTTCTAATTAACGCTGGGATTAGTTCTTCCTATGCAATTAAGCTTCCGGCTTTAAGTAGAATCTATATTCCAAATGCCTGCTTAAAGTTGCTCACATAGCATGTTTGCTTAAAAAATACAACTTGTCCATCAAGCAAAACTGAATAAGAGCTTTTCAAAACTCTGTACAGAATTTCAATTCTCAAATCAGTTCAGGGTTACCCTATTCTCACTGAAATTTGATTATCATTATATTCCTTAGCACTCTATTAGGATGGTGATGAACCTGAGAAGAATCAAATAGGCACTTACCATTTATCTCCAGAAGGTATATAGCAAGCACATTTCATTCCCCTTACAAGCTGTACAGTTAATGCTCAGCACTGGCAATAGGGTGGGAAGAGGATGAAATGCTTGCGTTGACCACCTTCCTATTTTCTTATGCCCCAAACCAGCTGCACATCTGGTTCCCCATCTACTGATTCCAATTCCCAGTTAGCCAATCTGCATAGAAAAATCTATTTTCTGGCATCGACTACACTTATTCGCACACTGAATAGCAGAATAATTTAAAAGGAAAAAAAACCCTGGGTAACTCCTGCTTCTCATTTCCTTCTGTGCCCTGTGCTGCTGCCTAAAAACCAAACCTTTCTTTAAGAAAAAAGTGTTTCAAAAAGTATTTAGATAAAAGCACAGGAATCCTGTGCTAAGCAAAATCCTGCTTAGCCCAATAGCCACCTTTTGATAGTAACCCAGAGTAGATACTTTGGTAGTGTGCATAAAGCAGAGAGCAAATACAAAGCAATGCCCACCTTCTCGTACTCTGCAGCTGGAAGGTTTCCTGAGCTAGAGATCAGTTTTACACCTTTGCAGCTAATAGTTCTCAACTGACTTTTCTTTCATAAATCCATCTAATCATTGAACACATTTGTACTTTACGTTTCCACAATATCCTGTAGGAAGGTGTTCTACAATTTATATGCCATGTAAAAAGGTATCCCCCCCTTTTTTTTTTTAATCTGCTGCCTGATATTTCATTCAGTGGCCCTAATTGTAGTATTTTGAGAACCATTGAACAATCCCTCCTGACCTCCTCCAGACCACTGAAGCATTGCTATGTCTCTATCATATAATCTCACATCTATTCTAGAAAATGCTACGATGAAGCATCTAGTCTTTAGCTTAAATTTTGCCCTTTGGGTCTGTCTCCTCCCTCTTCTTTGCCTTTGTTATCCATATGTACTATGACCAGCATCTCACCTCTCCATTTTCTAATAGCTCCTCTAAATGTCTTGATAAGCCTATCACCTCTGCACACCGATCTCCTACCTCAAGTAGGAATTTGTCCCTCTTTGGTCAAGTGGTCACAGCTGAATAAAACTAGTTTTCCAGTCACATACTCTTCCCTCTGGCAGAAGGCCTGGGAGGAGATAGCATAGGTATGGACAACGCTTCTGTTTGCAAAAGGCCCCGTTGTTCAAGCAGGTGGGAGACATCTGATACTGAAATGGCTGGATTGCTTTCTTGCACCTTTCCAGGCACCGTGCCTCCACCGCCGCTCCTCAGGTGCCAAATTCCTGCCAGCAGAATGTCCTAATTTATGACTGTCGCAAGTACAAACAGGACTTACAAAATAAATGGATTCATAACTGAACCTAATCCCCAAACTGTGACAGAAGCCATTTGAGTAATCCCTTATCTGTCAGGGCTGTGCTCCACTTCCTCCATGCATTCCCCACCAAAAAGGGCAGAGAGTAGAGTAGTTCAGTTGTGGGAAGCTGCTGGCATGGAAGGAAGCTCCCGCTGAGCTTCTAATGGAAACCACCTGCCCCTTGGTTATGACAGAACAGAATTTCTCATTATATTCCCTCTATATTACTTATAAGACTAGAGATTTTCAGTGTCATGTTAAAAAAAAGAAGGCAATTTAAAAGGATAAATGCACATGAAGAAGGTTAAAAATAAAAGACGCTTTTTTTTTTTTTTAATTGGTATACCCAGCATCTTGGTGGATTAGTAAAACAAAACATATACAAACAAAATGCAAAACGTGATGGAAAAGACAGAAACAGAAAGTAAGAGTTATTACAGCAATTTTATAGTGGGAAAGAAACTCCTGCTTTCAGTGACCAATGTATTGCTGACCTATGAATGTCCCAACTCAGGTTCCCAAAGCAAGTCCCAAGCACAACTAGCATGAATCCCTTCCCCTCTCTCCACCATTTTTGTAAAAGTCATGCAGGGTATGTTGAAAGGTAACCTGCTACTCTTCAAAGCAAAACAGCCACAAAGAGGTATGCCTGTATTCCAGAGCGCCCAAAAAGTAACGACGGAAAAATGCTTTGTTGTGTGTCTAAGACTCTACTAAGAATTGATTGTATGCATTAGGTCAGTTTTGACATAAAAGCTTTATCAGCTACCAGAAATAGCAGTCCATCTTTTTTTGGCACCATGGCATGATTTGAGACAACAGCTGTACCTTGCACCATGATCCCATCGGATCTTACAAACACAACTGGGATGGACCAGTGTGGTACTTGTACAGTAAGCTTCCAGGGAAAAAAGGTGCCGCCAGTCCACAACTGATGATGGAGCAGATGATATGCTCCTCTCTTTAAATCACTATCAAACTACCAAGGCATGAAAGTAACAAGCACTGTGTTTATTAGAGAGGACAACTCATTGAATTGAGCATCACAGCACTTTGAGCTAAGTCATGGTTAGGCAAAGGTTGGGGGGACGTAAAAGCAAGTTCCTGTCCCCTGGCGGTCATCAGAAAGATGGTGGAATTTAACCTGCAACTAAGGAAAAGTAACAAACAAGCAGATATGCT